>VXCM01002312.1:0-51836 GCA_014773175.1 Lucifuga dentata
CCCTGTACTCCTGACTACTCTCTTCAGTCCTCTCAGTGTCCCACTTCTTCTTAGCTAACCTCTTTTGGAATGGGATGCTTGTAAGGTCGGAAAAACAATGAAGATGGTTGGTAGCAATGTAATAAGTGTATTTATTGGGCTCAAACATCCAAAACCACTGGTATGGTCCTTTATAAGGAGAGACTTAATAGAAGAGGCAGACAAAGGCTTTTCTTTGAAACTACAGAAAACACTGTAGGAAAATATCAGCTTTTGAGGTCACGTATTCTTACTCCAAATATACTTAGATACCGGTAGTCTCCTGTAGTTGCAAAGTAAAGAGACTATAGAACGGATTCTAATTAAAAAAAAAAAAAAAAAAAAAAAAAAAAAAAAAANAAAAAAAAAAAACAAAAAAAACCCCATCAAAATATAGACAGTATTAAAGCCTGTGTACAACAAAAAGTAATACAGACATCCTGATTACAAACCTGTTTCATCCCTGCCACATCGAATATTAATAAACTGAGTATTTCTAATATACAAGGTGGAACCACACAACATTTCTGTCTGTTCCTTTACCAGTAATGGAAGTTGTAATGAGCCTCAGACTGTTGCATTGTGGGTTCTAGGCAACAATTTAACTTCAGTTCAGTTGGTAAAAACGGCAGCCAGAATCTTTCCTGAATTTGTTTATTTAAAGGTGTGTTTAGAAGGACACGCTGAGTCAGCGTGTTGCGTTGACGCTAGCAGCCTCGGACCTCCTCCTGTAGAACAGCAGGTACGGTGTGGATGAGGAGCACGTCTCAGGGGAGCAGGCTCTCAGGAAATCCTCCTCTTCAAACAAACGCACCTCAGAGTCATCAAACAGCAGCCATTTGCCCTCGTATTGGAGGAGACTGTTCAGAGCCTGATGCTCCACCCCGCCGCAACCAATCACACACGCCTCCTCCCCCACGACACACTCGCCTGCATCCTTTTTAAGCTCAGGCTTAGTGTTGTGTGTGACGCTGTTCATGGATTTTCTCCGCTTACACCTGGCTGCCGCTCTGCTGTCGGTTGTTTTCTCTGCCTGTTTGCTGAGCTCGTAACTAGACAAACTCCTCTGGCCCCCCAAGAGTCCGACTCCTCCCTCCGACAGCTTTTTGCCTCCTGTTTTGCTGGCAATGCTGCTAGTTGAGCTAGCATTTGCGCTAGCCTGTCCCCTTGCGCTCACGCTGAAAGACACCTCGCCATCGTCGTAGTCCAGCACTTTGTCTTTCTGCTGCGCGGCCTCGCTGCCCTCTTCATCCTCCTTCTCTTTTTCTTTCTTGCCCTGCAGCCACAGCTTCACGTCTTTCAGGTCAGACATGCGGATGTAGGTGGTGTAGTGGCCGCTGCTGATGGTGACGCCACTGTGCATGACCACTGCAAAGAGTTCGTAGTGCTGCCCCTCAGTGNCCGCTGCTGATGGTGACGCCACTGTGCATGACCACTGCAAAGAGTTCGTAGTGCTGCCCCTCAGTGCACGACGGCCTGGTGCACCACTCCTCCAAGGACAAGCTCAGAGGAGTCTGTAAGGGGGTGTTCACTTTAGACAGACCGACGTAGGGGTCCGAGCTAGGAAGAAAAGAAATAGGCATCATCTTTTTCCATTATTTGAACGCATTTTTTTGAATAGGTGACAGAGGTTAATTTGGTCTGTCATAGCATTGCTCAGCTGTTTTAGCGTATGTAGATGAACTGCTTTGTGATCAGAAAACTACACTCACTCTAAGCTGCTGGCGGAGAAGCGCTTCAGGTGAATGGTGATCACTTCAGGAGTTCTGTCGAATAACAGACTCCTCTCAGCCTCTGTGTAGTGGTGGCAGGTCTCACAGAAGTATTTGTCTGCACCAACGATGCGCTCCACTGAGGCAAACTGGGCAATGGCCCACTGGAGGGTTTTCACCTCTGGTTTAGGGTCCGGAGAGACTGCAAGAAACAGGATAAAAACTCTTCAATATATTCCTTTTTTCATTTTGGTTCATGGTCTAGAACAGACAAGAAAGGGGTAAATTTTCACATAATACTACAAGCTGTAATGCGCAGTATGTCTACAAGCCCTCAGTGTTCCTCACCGTCGCAGAGGTTCTCTAGGCTGCTGGGTTGGTCCTCCTGCACTGGGACGCTGATGTCCTGGAAGTCCTCTTGCCTCTCTGTGTAGCTCTCACACTCCAGACAACGAGTCCTCAGAACCAGACTGCCCTGGAACAGGCGCTCCATCAGGTCCAGACCCTCTGAAACAGAAACACAAAGACCATGGCAACATTCATCTACAACAATGTCTGGCAGCCATGTAATCAGTAATCAGCTCAGTAGAGGTTCAACCTCTGGGTTCAGGAGTCTTAAAGGACCATACTGGCCATTTTGCATGTTTGAGCCTAATATATTCCAATTTTCATACACGTAACATTACTGACAATCATTTCGGATCGGTGGATTAAAACAATTTTTCCTACCTTCCAGACCACGGGTTTCAATTAATTCTGGTACGCTGTTAAATTCAACCTGTTGATACTTGAAACATTCTTGGAATAGGTCATCGCGAACAAAACATATATTCGGGTTTTTTTCCGAAGTTACATAATTTTAGTGTTTAAGCGCAATAGAAAGAGGGAGTGAATGTATGTCTCCATGGGGGAATATAGTCCCACTACAGAAGACCCACAAAAGAAGACCTGCATTTATCAAAAAATTTAAACAACTGTGACTTCATAAGGCTGCGTAAATATTATCAGGTGAAACATGGATTTTTAAGGTGGGTGTATCGCTTGAAAATTTGATTTTGAAAGATTAAGAGATTTTGCAAAATATCAGGAAAGCTGAAATACGGTTTTATCCTTTGGGAAATGATAGTCAGTAACCTAACGTATGAAAATTGAATATATTAGGTTCAAACATGCAAAATGGTGCTGGTATGGTCCTTTAAAGCTTTAATGTCTGACCAGCTTATATATTTCTCTATGTTGTGGTTGATTTTCTATTTCCTGAAGGTGGCAACACTGGCATTCTACATTCAAATCATATATATCTTTTCATAAATCCTTCCATCCAATTTCTCTCCTTAAAATACTTCTCTTTTGCCATTCTTTGAGAGCACTAATCTCTTACCATGACTTTTCGTTGCCTTCTTGTCTTCAGCCATGGTTTGAGGCGATGGCTCTTGGCTGGTCTTTTCATTCTTGGTCTGGTTTTCAGGCAGTTTGTTCTCTTGCTCTGGTTTCACTGGATTTTTTCCAGTGCTACAGCTGATCTTCCCCACACTGCGAAACTTGGAGAAGATGCTGGGCTGTTTCACAGAAGGCCTCACCCAGCTCAGCCTGCTCTTCTTCTTCCTCTTCCCGTCTGTCTCTTTAGAGGCTTTCTCACCTTTTCCCTCACTATCGCTCCCTCCTTCCTCCTCCCTGTTGAGTTTCTTCATCCTCTGATCATCCACATCCTCCTTTGCCCTGTCTTTGTGCTCTGTGCTGTCTGTTGTGATGTCAGAAGAGGACTTTCTTTTGGAGCGAGTGACAGGTTTATTTCCACGAATGCTGTCTTCTTCAGCAACAGATTTCTTAGACTTGACAGACTTTGGCTTCTTTTTGGCATTTCCAGCCTCCGTGTCGCTCTTTCTCTTGCCGCTGACCTGCCCGTCCTCCTCCTCTGTGGGAGTTTGGGATTTCGTCGCGGAATCGCTGGAATCCACATTCTCCATTTTGACCTCTGTCACAGAGTCACTGTCCCTCTCCAGCTGCTGCTCCTTCCTGATGGTGTTGCAAGCCTCCTGGATATATCCCAGGATGCACTGCAGCACCTCCTGGGCATCGTGCTGGAGATAGCCTTCGTACATGGGGTTCAGCTGTCTGAAACATACATGCAGTGCTGATTAGTCAATTAAACACTTCATAGAAAAATAGAGACAATTTTAATAATTAAGAGCTGCAGGGACCAGCTGTTACCACCTGAGTGTGTGTAGTATTTTGCGTGGCGGCGTGGACAGCTCTCCTTCACTGAAGCTGTCAGGGTTCAGCAGGAAGCTGGACTGGAGTTGTTCCACTGATGTTATAAGGCTGTTGAAGCTCCCGAGGAGCTCCATGTGAGTTGTCAAGGGCTCCCCTACGCTTTCTGTCTGCTGAGAATGTGGCTGGAAGTAAATAACACATATCAATGAATATCTTATATAACAAACAATATAGTTACTACATGGTAAAAAGTATGTGTTCTCGTGTAAAATTTAATGTTTACTGCGCTGACCTCTTCATCATTTTTATCAGTTTCCTCCTCTTTTGGTTTTTCTTTCCTTTTAGACAGGTTGTACAGTTTCTTGATGCCTTCACTGAGCCCTGGACAGAAATACAGCACCTGCAGGCGTAATCAGACACTGAAAATATTAGTTTGTCAAAAATGTTTATCTTTACTTGTTTACAAGGAATTTTTCAGTACAGAGTGCTACTATGAGCAACAAGGCCTGATACAAAATAAAACCAACTCATTAACACTGGCATGGCTAAATATTTTCCTTTCTATCTGTGCTATAACGTGTGCACCACCCATACGACGACCCACCTGTAGAATACTGTTTAGATAGCAGGTGTTGCCCAGGTTGTTAAGCCCCACAAATGGCACCAGGTTCTCTCTCTTCTCACACAGCATGAGAGGAATGGGTGAGGCCGTACAGGGAGCCGGAGCAGGAACCAGCTGATCACAGCCACTACACAACGTGGAACAAAACACATAATGTTTCAGTTAATGAAAGAGAAATCTTGAGCTAGGTTTGTAATTTATTGGTTTGATTCCAGCAATACTTTCACTGGAACAAAAAGAGTTTTATATATTGTCATATTTAATAAGGCAAAAGATCTATAACCTATAATAAGAATCTTCTCACGTAGGATTTATTGTAATAAAATATTACCAAAACAGTATATGGTTAATAGGATCGCTGATCACCCAGTCAGGATATAATGGCAGTGTTTCTGTCTGTCCTTTAACACATTAACAGCATAGGCTCACCTCGCCTCAGGCTCTTCAGGTTCAGCTGGTTTGGGTTCATCAGCTGGAAGTTCTGAGAAATCTAGAGCCCGTTTGGTTTCTTTCTTCTGGAAGAACTTTAGGGACAGTTTACTCTTCTTAATGGGGCTCCCCAGCGCCGCCATCACGTTTTCACCCTGCAGACCTGGCATCTTTTACCCAGGTAATGTGGAATACAACGGCGCCCCTCACTGGTTAGAAAAAAGAAGAGAAAAGGAAAGTTGTTATAAAGTGAAAAGGCGCCATCAGAATTCAGTAACGACAAAGCTACGCAATTATGTAGATCCTATAGCGACAGATTAAATCTTACACAGCTCTAGCTCGGAACGCCAAGATAGTTATGACTGAATGTACAACGTATTACATAACATGTTAGCTTGCTAACGCTAAATTTATGTTACTACTGTCTGGCTTTAAACGTACTACCAGACATCCGGAGTAGAAGCTCCTGCTTAGTAACCGTTAATCTTAGGTTGGAAGTTATGGGGGAAAAATAACCTGAAGTCCAGCACTTTGCAAAAACAGCAACGAAACTGGGTCAAAGCAGTGCGGAGATGCAGTGGGAGGAGAAAACAAGACAACATACCGATTCTAAGTTCCTTACAAGAAAACCGATTCCCGAAATGATTGCTGTGAGTGGAGCTTTGACTGCTTACCTTATTAATTCCTCTCATATAGGAGATTACGGTTTTTTTTAACTGAATATCCACTCTTAAAGCCATTTATAAAGTATTTGAAAATTTAGACGTTGCAGCAGAAGTTGGCGCTTTTTCCCACCGCAAGACCCGCTGGCTACGACACTGCCGGCACGACGTCATAACACCAGTTAATCCTAAAAGAATAACAACCACGTTTGCTATTACAGGTATTTTAGACATAGCGTACATTTGTTTCAAATGTACGGAATTCTCTGTAAAATTAAACTGGAATTTTACTTCCCAATTTCAGGCTTATTGTGAGACACCTATTTACTTTTGGCCCCTTCGACTGATTTCGGATGCCATTTTGTAGTCCTTTTTTGTAGTCTCACGACGTCAACGCGGAAGTTAGATTCTGCCTTCAAATTAAAATAAAATAATGAAAGTTGATGTAAAAACAAATTAAACCCTCAAGTGCACTCCGGTATAAACAGTGTATAGGTAAATCAAAATAAAAAAAATAAAAACTAAAAACAATATGAAAAAATTTGAAGGCATTCAATGATCTTTGAACTGAAGCAATATGTATCTGCATAGTAAACCACTTAGTTCTACTAGTGTATGTATTTATGCATGTACTAAATTGATTAACATTTGGCCCTATTTTCATTTAGACTCACTCTAAAATGGAAGTTAGTAAATAAGATCAATGTACAAGACAACAAAATTACAACCCTTGCTTTGTACATCTCCTTTTCTATTTTTTATTTTGAGGGCTACTCCCGGAAGTTTAGTTATATTCCGCTGTGTTTAATTTGTGTTTGTTTTATAGTTCACCCCCTTTTTTTTTTTAACTTACCATAACCTTAAAAAGTAAGTCGTAGTTTTTGTACAATATGTTAAACGAGACATATGCTGTAAACATCTTTTAACATATTACGCCAATATATTTTCTATATAGAAATACACGAAAAAATGTCACCGTCTAAATACGTTACAGGAGATGTCCATAACCAACCGACAGGGGGAATCGTTATCCACACAAATGGAGGCTAACAACACATCCAGCATCATTGCCACCTTCTCCAAGCATCTTATTTCACAGTCACCTGGAGCTATCCTTTCAACATCTTCACGGTAAGACACTTTTCATTTCCCCCTTTTTTCCAGTTTGAATAGACTAATCCATGCGACTGTTTGATCTGTGTTTCTGTTTATTTATATCACTATGTTGCGGCGTGTTGTCGCTGGCGTGCGTTTACTAATGCACCTGAATGCAGCCTAAAATAAGAAATGGCACGTGTGTTGTTTCTTTGCATAAAGCCAATAAATCCGAATGCTGTTGTCAATACGTCGGTACAGTGCGCATGCAGAAAGATCCACCGCTGCTGCAGAATGCCTGCACGGTCAGCAGCAGGATGTATCGATGGACAGATTCTTCTCTGGTTTGGAGGATCAAGTGATGCTAAATAATGCTGGACTGATGATAACTGATCAGAGTATGTTAGAGTATGTTGGAATGGCTATATCCCGCATAATATACATCTCGTACCCAGTTACAGTCAGTGATGTATGTAATGATGAAGCCAGAACATGCCATCACCATCATCAACCTCAGCATATAGCCTCATCAGCATAATGACATCTCTCCAATCTCCTGTACTGTGAACAGTAATTTAGGTCACTAAATTACTTTACCTGCACCTCATATCTCTCAATAATCCAGAAAATGACACTTGAGTCTAGAAAACTGTTGACATTTATTATTATTTTTTAAATCATTAAAAAAAAAAAAAAAAAAAATCTTAATTCGAAAATGCTGTAGGGGACAACTCCAGAAAAAAAAATGTAATTATATATTTAAAGATAGATAGATAGATGGACTGCAGATTAAAATTAGCTTTAAGATAACTCTGGTACAATACATCAAATTTATGTTTAATATCGTACATGGTGCCTTATAAATAAAAAGGATGTTCCATTCTAAAAAAAAAAAAAAAAAAAAAAAAAAATTCAGATAATCTAGAAAAATTTTTATGCAAAAATCTATCAAAAATAGAAAAATACTGACTGTAGAAAACACTTATAAAATATATAGAATAAACAAATTCCCAGGCACAAATGTGTTATTCTGTCTAATAAAATATCTTATACAATGTCGCTTTCAAGGTGGCAAATGAAAGCCAAATTAAATGAAAAACAAATTGCCAAACTTATAAAACCAGAAGGTTTTATAAGTTTAATAAACACCTTAATGAAACAGATTTTATCCCTCATGTAATGAGCAGCATGATTTAATCAGTCACCAAGGATGGCTGGTAGGAAAGTTTTGTGATATCTCATGTCCCATCTAAAGCCTTACTGAGGAAGGATTACAGTTTTTCACCTCACAATCATAGCATCATTTTATTGAGAAGAGTTTTTTGCCAAGTAATCCGGAGACTCCGGCTCATCTCCAAGGACAAAGTGAAATTTTTATTCGACCTATTATTTGACTGGCTGTTACAGTACACATTGGTTACAAGAGCATTGCCACACACTAAACATGACCATTTAGGGATAAAAGGTCTCTGGACAAAGTGTTTGAGCAGTGGAATAGTGGAGGAGTGACGTGTTGTTCGTCGCCATCCAATTTCTGGAACTCTTACCTGTAGTAGCTGTGAGCATCATTCCCTAAGACTTGAGCGATGGAATTGGCATTTATCAAGGCAGGCTTTGTCCTAGAAGGCATGTGGGCTTTCAGGACTGGAGGAGTAGAAGTGGGTGGTATGGCAGCTCCAAGCCTTGGGTAACAAGCCCTCAATCCCACCAACCTCCACCCACCCTCTCTGTTCCAGAACAGAGGGAAAATTAAGGCATGTTGAGCGACAAGCAACGGTGCACTCCAAGAATGAGAAGCATGTGGTGAAATCTACCCAGTTACTTATCAACAACAAACTCTTCTATATATGCTTTCAAGGTTTTTTGTTTGTTTGTTTGTTTTGTTTTAAACTGTGTAATTATGCTGGCTGGCTAGCTGGGTTGAAGCAACGTTATGACCCTAATGTCATCAGTCTCCCTCAGGGCAGGGCGATAATTCAGTATTATCATCTATTATCTCTTCAAGTAATAGTATCAACATTGTGGCAAAATTATGAAATGAAGGTATTGGGGTTTATATCTTTAGAAATGAAGGGATTTAGTTCTAGTAAAAAGCAGGATGAATGGCTGTTGAAGATCTCAATGTGATTTTGAATTTTATAAAAATTCTAGCATGTAGCATACCAACGGCTTATGCTGTGTTACAATAACAGTTCAGCCTATAAGCTTCATACACAATCACCTGTATACACACATATTAGTGACTTGTAGTGAACTCACCGTGAGCATCTCGTTAGAGGCTGTTATGGCTCCTGAAGCTGCAGACTGTCCAACTGTGTTTTTCCCTGCTTTGCTTTCGCATCAGCTGGTTTATTATTATTATTATTATTATTTTTCACTGTATGCAGCAGCAGATATTTCACGACTGGATCTGTTCAGTCAAGAGAGTAGTTGTTTGTGTGGGTGTGGGTGTGGGTGTGNGGGGGGGGGGGGGCAATAAAAAAGACTTAATGAGATCTTTTATGAGATGCGTGTGGACAAGCATGTGTGTGCATATGTGCATATTTCAGATTGGATCAGATCTCTCTCTCTCTCTCTCTCTCTCTCTCTCTCTCTCTCTCTCTCTCTCTCATTCTGAGGAGGTGGGTGTACCCAGCCGGGTGCTCTCACGTTAGCAAACAGCAACTCTTCCATCATGCTCAGTCTGCGCTCTACTTCTCTAAGCTCTCCTGCTTCAGTCTGTAGTACTCTCCACTCACCCACCCGTGACCCACACAGGTCCACAGACACTGCCTTAGTGGAATTAACCATTTGCTTTTGGCCAATAGATACATTTATGTTTATTACCCTGATATTGAAGCTGAAGTTTCTCCAAAGGACACCACACACACACAGCTGCAGAGGTAAGGGAAATATCAATGAGGCATGCATGATTTACTCTTTACTCTGTTGTTTATTTGTGTTATTTGTCATTTCTCCTTTGCCATCTCTGTGTAACTTTTTTTTCTTTCCTTTCCTATTTTTTCTGTAGGCATTATTTTGCCATTTATGAATGTGTTGTATTTGTTCATCCTGTCCATTTTTTGGCATGTCAGTGTTGCCAAAGCAGTTTACAAAATATGCATTTTCAGTCAAGCAAACAGCAGCATTTACATTCCCAGGGTATTGTGAGTCTTTCTCTGAGCTGGTATCATGTTTTTTGGGGGGAGTTTTTTTGCCCTGATCGTTGGAATCTTAAGCATCTGCATGGCAATCAGTCATATACAGTACTACACACACATACATGGAATTCTCTGGCTTATTCAATAACACACATGCACATTTCAATTTCTGATAGAGTTACGGTTGTGTTTCACATCTTTCCAGCATTTCTCTCCACATTCAATCCCTCCTCTCAAGCGCTTGGTTTGCATTTAACTGCCCTGCTGGCCTGACTAATGTCTTTCAGCTGGAGCCTGATGTGAGCACGTACATGCGTACAGTTACAACACACACGTACTGCAGAAAGTAAGCTCAGCGGGCAGGGGAAGGGGAGGGAGAGAAAGAGAGAGATGTAAGGAGAGAAAGAAGGTGGTGGTCTTCAGTGTGACCATACGTGCAACTTTTGCTTGGTTGCTTCTTTGAAATCTGCATGCAATCATTGTGTATGTCTTTGCCTCTCTCTCTCTCTGTCTCTCTCTCTCTCTCTCTCTCTCTCTTTCTCTCTCTCTCTCTCTGTCTCTCTCTCTTGCTCTCTCTCTCTCTCTCATGCAAAATGTCTCTATCTATTGTAGAATCTGCATGTACTCACAGTCTTGATCTCTGCTCTGCTTGCTTGCCAGAGAGAATTGGTCATGGTTGGTTGGCTAACCACAGATACACAACATTAAAAAGGCAAGGAGTTGCTCCATATAGGCTTGCACGTGTGCGTGTGTGCATGTGTGTGTGTGTTCTGCCCTATGCACCTTGATATTAAGAACTCTCCTTGCATTCCCAGGTTAAAGGGCAAATTGTTATTGACACACACACGGCCTCAGCACCTGAGAGGTATAGCTGACCTGCATTTGAATACAATTCCTTGGTACTGGTATATACTGTGTGTGTGTGTGTGTGTGTGTGTGTGTGTGTGTGTGTGTGTGTATCTGTGTGTGAGCACGAGCATGCACAGGTCAGCATGATTTCCTTGGAGGCGCATGTTCTGGTACAGTGCGTGACGATTTCTACAGTTAAAGTGATGAAAAAAAAAAATTTGTACCTCAGAAAGAAAGAGCCTCGTTTTCACCATGAATTTGTGAGTTAGTCCAGTGGAAAACGGTTTGTCAGAGGTTTTGTTCATAATCAGAATATCAGAGAATTTTGTCAACCTGTAGACGAGCATGTAATCCTTTGCAGTTAAAAACAGTGAAGAGGTTCAAAGTTTTGTAGGTGTCAATACTGAAATAATGCATAAAATTTACTGTATATACAGTATATACAAATATACAGTATGTCGCAACAAATATTGAAATTGCAGAGTTACAAAAGCAAAGCAAGACGTGATGTTAAAGAAATAATCAGACTGCGCATTTTTGGTTCGTTTTAGCCCCTTTCAGACATGGAACCTGTAAATTTGCTAGCGCCACATATCTGTTAATGTTCACTCAGCAAAGTGCCATAAAGGTTCTGTTCAAACATGCCAGGATCTTAATGGATAGAGGCAAAATTCCTTGTCATCATTTGGCATCTGCCAGGCGAGACTGTAATGCAGGAAGTTACGTATAATAACGATGTGAGAGATTGTTTAAAGTAACATGGCGAGCAACACGGCAAGCAAGAGTCAGTTACATAGCTGCATCTGTCATGGTGCCGTTTAGCTGTCTGCTTACCTCGTCTTCGGCACAGCAACTCCCTAATTTCTGCATCAAACCAATTTCCAGCCATTTTATCGTTCGTAAAAGACATATCATCTAAGCATAGAATTTAAAGTGTCAGTCCTAGGTCTGCATGATTGGTAAAACCTCTGACATCAGAGTAACTTTGCTGGCAGTATGATTGCATTTATTAGACGTGTGCAGCAAAGGAAGTGTCATGAAAATGGTCTCCCTATTAAAATTGTCAGTGCTTACTTTATCTTTTTGTGATGTGTTTGCTTTTTCTTAACCGGTTTATATTGAACTGCGAGAGTAATGCCACCAAGGTTAAAAATGGCATAAATACTGTGTTAATTTGGTCCTGCAGTGGAAGCCAAACTATTAAGGACCAAGCCTTGATGTAGCACTATAGGAAAGGCTTAGAGGCTTAATCTGATGGAAAGTGTATTGAAGCACAGAAGTAGACCCACACACACACACACACACATACATACAGGGCCCACCCAGAATCTGCTTCTACACTCCACTGAGCATCTTTGGATGGTTCCTCTTGTATAGAGAAAACCCAAGCATAGAACACTTTGTCAACTGAACAGTTAACCATACTTTTCCTCCCTCATGTCATGCACACACACACACACACACACACACACACACACACACACACACACACTGAAATCAGTCCATGTCATCTGAATTTGTATATTTTGTGGTTGTGATAACAATGATTCCAGCAGTAAGTGATTGCTGTCAGCTCAGAAAACAACACAGCATGTACACATGGCACACCACAGGAGTCCTACACATATTTTGTGTAGTGTGTCTAGTGTGAGTAGAGCAGTGTATTTCAGGTTGGTTTCTCATTAATTCAGAGTTCTGTGTGTGAGGAGTTGGCCAGTGCCAGTCGATGCCGGTCTGCGCTCTGCACGGCTGGTCAACCGCCCACTGCTCCCATGTTGTTCATTTTCTCCAAAATCTCACATCCACTGATGCCTCCTTAGCCTTGTCTAAGCCTCTAAATGCCTGTGTGTGTGCGTGTGTGTTTGTTTGTGTGTGTACTATCTGTGGGTCTAAATTGGCAATTGTATTGGTTGGGTGAATACTTAAAGGAATGGAGGTATTCAGCTTTCACCAAAATAAATAATTCATTGCGATGGTAGAAGATGAGAAACTTTTTAGGTGTTCCAGCTTGAGCAGCCCNCCCCCCCAAGCATCATTAATTTGGGCAAATCCGTACGAAAATAACCAGACAAACAAGTGTCGCTTCACATTATTTGAAGAAGACCACCTCCTCTAGCGTGGACCCGAGTTTAACTGCTGTGTTCACATATGCCCAAAGAAACTGAACTTAAGGGGGCATCACTCCAGGGTCTGAAACAAACGCTCAAACAAACTAGGTGTGAAAACACCCTCAGTCAGGTCACAAAGAACTCTGGAGCAGTTTGTTTGTGGTGTGAGCGTGATCCAAATTAGTTCTGAACCAACTGCAAGGCGATCTCTCTATCTGTTGGTTGATGTAGAATCAGAGACGGCTTGGTTACGTATGTTTAACTTTAAGTAAACATCACCTTTGATTACTCATAGAAAATAATTACTTTTTAATGGATTAAAAAGTAACGTATCAAGTTTACCTAATATGTCTTCAGCATGTCCTCTTTGCCTAATGTGAAGTAATGTGTAGTTTTTCAGACACGGTCATTTAAATTTGGCATCTTGCTGACATGGTTTTGCTTAGTAAATGGCCCAAATAATGACTACAATTGTGAATGTATCCAATTCTGTTGTTGTTGACGCAGAGTAACTTCTTCCTGTTTTGATTATCTCTGCCTCCCCCAGACATTTCTGAATGATGGGAGCAAAAGTTTTCATTTGGCTTTTGCTGATATATTGTTTGGTATTGAAAATGCAACAAACAACAAAAAAAAAAAAGTNAAAAAAAAAAAAAAAAAAAGAGGTTCGATTTCCAGTTTATCCAGTTTTAATATTGACGTTCTTTCACTGAAAAAGTTGGCAGAGCCCGGGATGAGGAGCTTTCAGGCTTCTTAGCTCTGCTGTAGGAGGCAGCAGGACTCTCTACACTGTCTGTCAATCAACGAAGCCAAAAATCTCTGGCTGAGAACACACACAGACGAGAATCAGGAGTTAGTGTGCGAGAGAGCAGGCACACACAAACACACACATGTGGCAGGCACATCACACACCAGCTGAGTGAATGCCGAGGGATAACACTTCTAATCTCATTCTGTTTTGACACACTATTCCTCAGTCGAGCCACACGTTCACAGCTCATGCTCGCACCACGTTGCCATTCGGTGTCCTAAAGCTTGAGGCGTATCCTTTCCTATCAGTGTCAGCAGAAGGCTGCGTTCACACTGGGCCAGAGGCACACGTGCTTGTGTGTGTGTGCGCATGCGCGTACGTGTGTGTGTGTGTGTGTGTGTCTTTGTGTGTTGTGCTCTCAGCACATCTGCACCACAAACCACAGCTTCCCACAAACACAGACTGAAAAAAAGTGGGACTGTGCAGAATATCAGGTGCAGTGGCTCAACAGTCTTCAAATGGTTTCCTATATAGCAGTGAGACGAGCATTTCTCTTAAAGGACCCTACCGGTGGTTTTGCATGTTTGGGCCCAATATATATAACCTGCATTAATGACAACCATTTCCCAAAACATACTACTGGAGCAATAAATATTAGAATTCTTTTCCTACCTTCAAGACTGCCACTGGCTGCAGTTCATTCTAGTACACTATTAAAATAAACGTGTAGAGACTTGAAATGTGCTTGAGATAAGTAATCCATCACAGCAAACACTTTGCCTAATAAAATTTCCAAACTTCCTCAATTTTCAAAGAACCGATCCAACACGGAGCTACACAGAAGAAAACACACATCTCCGCCAGGGAATCTAGTGCCAGGAGAAGAATGCTTTCACTAGAGAAATTAAAACAGCCATTTTGCATGAGTGTTAACAGGCAAAACGCTGAATTTTAAGGTGAGTGTATCACCTGAACATTTGATTTTGAAAAATTAGAGGATTTGGCAAAATAACATGGAAGCTAAAATACAGTTTTATGATTTGGAAAATAGCTGCCAGTAATGTAACATACGGTGGGATCCAAAAGTCTGAGATCACTGTGAAAATTCTTCTATTTTGCATTCTTTTTGAATTTAACACAAGATTTTTCATTGCAAATGGTAATATTATCTTAACAATTTGAGTTAAAAATTGAATCTTTTGATTACATGAATGTCAGAATATCTTAGTATTTGGTATGCCCTTCTTTTGCTTTAATGACAGCATGCATGCACTCGAGCTGGCATAGACTCCACAAGTTTGTGCAAAACCTGACGACCCAAGTTATTCCAACATGATTTGACAAAGTTCCAAAGAGCTTCTTGTGATGTCTTTCTTTGTGATGACTTTCTGATGATTTCCAGAATGGACATGGAATGGAACATGGAAAACATCACAGATTTTCAATGCGGTCTCAGACGTTTGGATCCCACTGTACATGGATGGTATTTATTGAGCTTAAACATAAATCATAAACAAAATTATCAATATGGTCCTTTAACTAACCTTTAACTAACCTGATTAAATTGGCCCATCCAACATGAGCAAATTCAGAATAAATTAATTATTCATCTTTGTCAGTTTTGTACAAGTAGTACTGAGCCAATCTGAGAATTCAAGAGTTTGCTGTGGCTGAGGTTGATCCAACTGGTTTATTGGACAGTAACCAGCCAGACTGATACCACTAGAAGTCCAATTTCTTTGCCTTGAAAGCAATTTATGTTTGAAGGAATGTCAGCTTGTTTAAAACTACACAGACACATTCCAGTGTACATTCTGAATTGTAAATTGTCTTGTGTGTTTTTTGTCGGGCTTTTGTGGCTGGTGCATGAGTGGGTGCGTGTAGCTGGATAGGGGTCACTAAGGTGGGCTGCAGTTCATTCTGAGTGGACTGCTGAGAACAGAAGAACAATACAAGCTGGAAACCTTTCCCTTGTTCATTGTCTGCTGCTTGGGTGGAGGACATTCAACAGCTTGGCTTTCACTTTCTATCCAAAATGTACATTCAGAACTTTAGCACTATTGGTAGCCAACTCTCAAATCTCTTATGGCGGAGTTTAATTCAGTGTACCACAAACAGTTCTTGCTTAAAACTGCATTACAAATAAAGGTCACTAAAGTATTTTCCTGGTTTTGGTTTTTGTATATGAACCTGAGTTTGATTGCTCCCTTTTTCCCACCCTGCCAGTCTGCCAGTCTGCTTTAACACTTGTTCAATGTAGTTCTTATATGTGGTACATTCGTGTAATATTTTCATCATCATTTCACATCTTTTTACCACCTCCTGGTTTGATGTACACAGGGAAAATGAAGAACCGTACTAAGTATCATGTTTTCCTGTGGTGGTGTCCTGTGGTGGGGTTGAACATTATCTTCTTCCCATTCATCAGTCAGGTTATTCGACCTTTGCTGTTCACCCACAAAAATCCTCTAGTTTTCATGGGCGGCAGTGCAAGAATACTACTAGAGATGCTGCCATGACATGCTCATGTGAATTTTCTTCCTGCTGGAGAACAAATTACATTCTGAAAAACACACAAATCTTTGCCATGGTTTGACTGGAACCATTCTCAGACTTTCATACATGGACCGGGGTATGGTTTCTTATCTGAATCCAGTTTAATTTCCCAAAATTGGAAGCAAACCACCCTTGGAGTTGGGCTAAACTGCCAATGTAAAGTAAATGTTCATATTGGTATAAACTGAAACCAATCACTGTACAGAAGAAAATCAGTTTAAACTGTGTGGCATGCTTTAGAAAATGGTTGGCAGTGATGTAAAATTTCTGATTTGTACGTAATGAGCTAAAACATGCAAAGCCGCTGGAGCCCTTTCAGGTTAGAGGTAAGTATGCAGCTCGTGCAGTTTCCTGTGAGCTAAAAGTAAATAGCTATATACTGTATTATACAGCCAACTTTCAAGTAAGATTTATAGCAAAGTCCTGCACTTGCAGCTCTATGCAGTATCAGAACCGGATGTCTCTCAAGAAGCAACACTGTGGAACAATGGCTGAGTCCATCCCAACACTGTTTCCTTATGTTGCATCCCCAACACTGCTCCTTAATGGGTTCCTGGCATTGACAGGCAGGAAAAAACACAGCCTGTCGTGAGAGAAGTAGAGAGTGCCGGAGGGAGCATGGGACTTCCTTAATGGAACCTTCACCATTAAATATTTTTTTCTGATTGGCTGGCTCCAGGAGGCAGGAATTTCTTGTGTGAGTGTTGTTGGAAGTGACCACTCCCTGCGCAAACTCAAAGACTTATTGAGTTTGTGTGTACGTGCATGTGTGCATGTTGGTGTGAGAGTTGAGAGTGCTGTGACTTCTAAGCTAGAAATAACTTTTGGCTTTGAGTGTACATAATTAATATCTAAGTTGCTTGTGTGTGAGTATAAATGTGGATGCACTGTAATACCTGTGAAGCACCACAGGCAGACCACATACATTTAGTGGCAATTTTATTAGATACCGCTCTGTAATCCAATGGTCAGTTTTTCTCGACTGAGTCAGAGGGGTGTTGATTAACCTCTCTGGTGACATGTCAGACTGTAGTTAATATTTTGAAAGCTGTTTCTTATCATTTGTCCTCCCTTGTATACATTCAGAAAATATGGACTCCAACAATACCGTAGAGTTCAACCAACGCTTATGTCAAAAACAATAATTATACCTTTTGTTATTTAAAGAGCAACTTAACCCCCCTATTTTAGCTTGATCACGTCTCCTTCACATATTGAAAAAATGCATTCAAATGCAGACAAAAACTGCTTCACTACTCAGTTTGCAAACACTGCCGCTACTACTTCTGCCGTTGCTCAGTATTATAGCGTTCTGTCAACTCCACCTCCACCCTAGCATCCACCTGCAAGCTCTCCAAAGTTCTAAGTTTAGTATCATCATTCCCCAATCTCCACTGTGCTGTGTTTAGTGTACATACATGCAGCAAGCCACAAAGCTAGGGCATAGACAGGACTATCAGTGTCGTACATACTCATATAATAAATCTGTTCCTCCTTAAATTAGCTGAGTGAGATGCACAAACACATTCACATATCCTCAGTGACTGTGGTCTACTGTTTACATCGCATCCTCCTGGTGTTGCTGACAGCGTGAGTGACAGAGAGGAACTGTGGGAACTATGTGAGAGAACAGAGGACGGTGTTTGTCACTGTGGCTGCTGGACACTAGTGGAGAGTCTGAGTGACTGTGTCTGAACCTGTTTTTCTATGTCATCTTGTCCACGTTAGTGGGTTTCAAATTCTGGGTTGGTATTCAAAATGGATCACAGGCTTGTTTTGGGGGCTCCCACATAATAGAACACTGCTATAAAGGGGTGACTATATTTCTTAAATTTTGGTTGAAAGCTAAGATATTTTTATAGATTGGCAATTGAAGTAATAAATCAGGAATGGAAAGATAGTGTGTCTATCATATTGCAGTGTGTCATCATGTGGCCACCACTTTGGTAGCCCTCTTAAATGCTGCATGCACTTTCAAGACAGTTATGTGGGGATGAAAAAAAAAATGACATCCTCAAGGAGACTGGCTGGTAGAACAGATTTATCTGCAGACTTTTATCTCTGGTGTTTGAGTTGTAAAATCATTGACAACAAGAAAACAAATATAACTCACACTACAAAACATTCAAAAGATTCATGATGACATTTTTGGCACTAAACTTGTTTTGGATTAAAAGCCAGTGACAGCAAACATCTGCTTTATTGACCAAACTAAATTCTTTACAGTATCATGTTAGGAGAAGTAGTTTGTCTGGTGTACCTCAAGGTTCAATGTTTGGGCCCCTTCTGTTCTCAATATACATATACTGTACATATGCACTTTACTAAGTGCATATGTAACTGCTCCCATGGCTTCTTCCTATCATTGTTATGGTGATTATGCCCAACTTGACTCATCCCTCCTGCCTGAAGATTCCACAATCTCGTTGCAGATCTTTGAATGCCTCACTAATATTTCAGCATGGTTGAAGGAACGCCATCTTCATCTTAATCTGTCAAAGACTGAAGACTGCTCAGCTCGGTTCCTCGTTGCCGTCTTGTGACACCATGACAGTATGGCTCCAAGTCTCGAGCCAGACTATTTTCTACTGTGTCCCTCAGTGGTGGTGGTTGAGTTACCCAACTCCATTTGCCAAACCCATCTCGATTTTTAAAAAAAAGGCTTAAAAGTACTAAAATAGCCTCATTTCTTGGTGTTCATTCGGGAATATATTTGGGTTTCAGCTCTATGCATTTAAAGGTCATTTGGAATGTGTTAGCTTTTGGCAGTGCAGCTTTTGCTATATTATTTTTTTGGTATGTAATTGTGTGGGTGGGAGTGAAAGTTGGTGAGATTCCAGAGTTTTGCTGTGACTTTGTTCTTTGTTTTTCTGTGAAAAGTTTTGTTAGCGTGTGGAAAAAAATCCAAAATGGATTCAAATGTATTCTCCTGATTTTTTTTTTTTTTTAATCTGGTATGTTTGTTTGCACACCTGTAAATACTAAGTACTGTTTTTATGTCCAATTCTTATTCAAGCCACCCAACCACACTCTTAGGACAACCCCAACAAGCTTTTCCAATAAAAGCTTTATGTGTCCCATCTGAAAGCAAAATAGAAAATTGTCTTTAGGCCTTTCTTTCCCTTCTCTCTCTCTCTCTCTCTCTCTCTGTTTCTGTCTCTTCCACACACACTCACCTCTACTGGAGGAGTGCAGTTCCCTCTGAGATTATGTAGATGTAAATAACAAGAGTGCAAGAAAGGCAAAGATGATGCAAAGATAAAAAGAGAGAAAAAGATGAAAGAGTGAGAAGAGAGGTTTTGTCTGTGTCATAGAAAATGTGTGTGTGTGTGTGTGTGTGTGTGTGTGCGTGCATACACTTAAACAGAACTCTCCCCTTTTTGGCTCTCTTTCCTACAACTGCCAACATACAAACACACACATACTGTCACTTATAAGCTACCAGGTATGTGCTTTCAAAGGTGTGTGTGTTTGTATGTGTGTGTGTGTTCGTGCATGTGTACGTGCTCACATATGTTTGCCTCAGTCAGAACCTTTCTTGTGTGAGTGTTTGGCCTCAGTGGAGCTGCTGCCTGACCAGGATTTAATGAGCCCTGAACTCTGTCTGCCCCTCCATCACGTTGCTGTGTGAGTGCGTGTGTGTGCATGTTTGTGTGTTTGGGCATTTCAATTTCTCACAGCTTCTTGTTGGAGCTGCTAAAACAGTCGTTGCTCCTCAGGGATTTGCTGGACATTTCTGTGTTTCACAGCGAATGCCCAGTGGTTTCTATTTTTACTTCCAAACTCAGTCGTGGCTCTTAGTGTTGCAGTCAGAAAAATCTATCTAAAGATTTATGCCTCTGAAATCAGCAGCTACCCAAGAGAGCCCCCTGAGTAAACTCCCAACAGACTGGTGTTGTCAACCAGCAAATGCAATTTCACACAACAAATTTAGTTCAAGGTAATACCTCATAACAGTACAACTGTGTTTCTTGAAGTAAAAAGTGAATCATAGGGCATTAAACTGAGTCTGCATCCCAGGATTCAAGGTACATCTAAAAACAAATATGATCCACTCTAATCACAGTCAAACATGATTTTCTTTGTGCTTTCAGAAATGCATAGAGTAGCTGTCAGGTTGCCTCCATGCGTCACCAGTAGGCTTGACCTCAATTGGCATCCCCCTTGAGCAACCTCCTAAATCCTTAAATCTTTAACTTTTGGTAGGTGGCAACAGGAAATAAGGCCTAAATTCAGGCACTGTGAAACAGCTGATATGGTACAAATTCTGTTTACCCAGAAAGAAAGTCATTGAGAAGCAGGCAGGATCAGGCAAACAAACAGCTGACTTGGCAGACAGAATATAGACAGAAGGCAGGCAGCGGGTAAGAGACAGGCAAGGAAAAAGAGATAGCTACAAGTTTGAAGCAACTTGGCAACGTGGAAATAGAGATATTTAGGCAATCTGGCAAAAGATGAAGGGAAAACACTGTGTGTAAGTGCATTCCAATTCTGGAGCTGCCTTGTTTGAAATAAGGATTTCAAGACCAAGGCTGAGCTGTCCCCATCCTAAAAAATCCTTTAAATGTAGCCAAGGAAGTCAGTCAGAGGTCAAATCCAGTGTCTTCTTTGTCTCTTTTGAGGACCTGAGTATCTCAAAATCCACTGTCAGTTGTCATATAGTGCATGTAGGTAGTCATCAATTTGAATTAATTATTAATTAAATTCAGAAAATATCACATGGTCATGTCATATTAACCAGATACTTGCATTCAGGTAGTTACGAGTCATTAGTATATTTATGACATGAATCATTAAATTTGGGTATCACTAAGCTTGTGTGGGTTGGCCCTTGGTATTTACCACTTTGCTGTCTGTCTGAAGTAACTTCCTGCTGTAAATTTTTGACTTTGCAAGCTTACGAGAGAATTAATGGTGTGTCTGAACACACCATTAATTTTGGTCACTGTGAAGTTGATTCTCATCTGGGGAGGACGGTTTAACTAGCCAGTCCTTCAAAGGCTACATCTTTATAGGCCGTATCCTTCAAAGGAGGTGGTTCCTGAATTGGGATACCACCGTGGAGGCTAGAAAAGCCAATCGGAAGCAAAAGATGGGGGCAGGTGTTAATGAGACAATTTAGGCTGGATTGCAGCTCTTGAAATGACAAACCCACCTCAAACGACTCCACTCTGAGCCACTGAGGTCTCTATTAACTGTCAAGCAGGATCCAGTGTTTGCGGCTGTTCTTACCTAACTGTTGAACTCAGAGGTCTTATTAGAAGCTAAAACAAATGAAAACAGAATACATGGAACATTTATTGAAATGTTCTCAAGGGACATTTTTTCTGTGTGTAAGATTAGCATTTCAGTTTTGTGGACATTTAGGAGAAGGAAATTCTTTGCCATACAGCCTTTACCAACTAGGAAACAAAACTCCAGGTTAAAGAGTGCAGAGTGATCATTTGATTTTATGGCAACATACAGTTGAGTATCATCAGCATAGAACTATAAATGTACACCAGAACTATGAAATTACATCACAGAGTGGAAGCAGGTAGCTAAAAAAAAGAGTACTGGATCCAGTGTAGAGCCCTGAGGAACACCGAACCTTACAGAATAGGGAGATGATCCAGTAGAGTTTAATGCAACAAAATCCATTTTGTAAGGTATATATTACAAACTATTTGTAAGGTCAGACCAAAACCAATAGAGTGCCATGTCACAGATTCCCAGGAAGTTTTCAAGGCGGTTGAAAAAAATATTATGATCAACAATATCGAAAGCTGTACTAAGATCAAGGAAGATTAAAATAGAAGTGGTGCTGGAATCAGTGGTAAGAAGTAGATCATTAACTACTTTAATCAGGGCAGTTTCAGTGCTGTGAAATCGCTGGAAATGTTCGAATAAGTTGTTACAGTAAGGTAATCTGTCAGCTGGCCAGCTACTAAATGTTTAGGATTTTGGAGAGGAAGGGAAGATTCGAGATACATCTGTAGTTGTTTTGGGTGCCTGGATCCAGTGTGGGTTTTAATTAAGGGTTTGACAGCTATTTTAGACTTTTTAGACTTATCTTTGATATTTATTAGAGTAGGACTGAGTGTTGGGCCTAGCTCTTTTAAAAGTTTGACAGGAAGAGGATCAAGCATGAAAGGAGTGGGTTTAGAAGAGGCTACTAGCTTAACAAAAGTATCCAAAGAGACTATATTAGGTGACTGTGAGTGTAAGATAGTGGAGGTTTTAGTGTATAACATTTGTGCCTACCGGCCCCCCCTCCTGCAACATTTAAAGATCCCTATTTCAGTGAATAAGATTTTGGAAAATCTCTGTTAAGGACTGGATAAATGGAGTGGCAATTTAAATGCATTTGAAGCACTTGACTAAATGATTCTGGTCATGGAGAGATGCTAATGTATTTGTAACACTGTTTTTAAGTGTGTTATCATAACCACCAGTGGAAAGTCATGGCTCTTGACTATCTTGTTGTCAACATTTATTTCAATTTCATAAGCATTCGAGCTATAAGTGTAAAAAAGGCTCAACATATCACTAAATTTCAAGAAACAATTGTAAATAATGTTATTAGATTATATTAATTAATTCTGAACACTGACCTGTGGCATCTTCTTTAAGAAAAAGTGTGTATGTGTGTATGTTTGTTCAGTATTTTACGGTATGTTATCTGTTTGATCTTTTATTCATTCATTTTTCATGCCATGTGTCGCAGGAATTCTTGTGGTACTTGTAATACGATCAGTCTGAGACCTCTGTTCTTCATCCTCTCAGATGGAATTTTGTTTGACAGGCGTGTGGTTAGCCAGAAAAACAAATGAAATTCTAATATCTTTTTGATCATATATATATATATATGAATATAAAACTGTGACAAAACATTTACAGACTCACACATTTTTGGTCCTCCAATCTTTCATTGCATTTTGGCCCCTGCAGGTCCAATAGTTGCTGACATGGTGCCATTATCTCCCTGTTCTCCCCGGTAACTAAAATCCACAGACAGCTCTCCATGTCAGCCAATCAGATAACAGATAGACCCTGATTTTCAGTCAGCCCTGCATGCCTTTCATCTTGCTGCTAGAAAGCATTTTGCTGGACAGATATGATCCTGCATACTGTTTACAATATGCTGCATCGAAAGGATGGCCAGAATGAAAACAACCGAGTAAGAAATCAATGGATGATTCTGAAATGTAGGTGTAGAGAGGAGACTAATGGAGAGAAAATAGGGGAGATGGAAGAGAAGGAAAGATTAAAATAAGAAAATGTATAGAACTAAATGAGAGTGGGATGAGTGAAAGAAACAAAATCTATTCCTCTCATAGTCCTCTTCTAAATTATTTCTGTCTGCTATAGAGAGGCCTGGTAGAGAAAGATTAAAGAATTGTGTGTGTGAGTGAGAGAAGAAGAGAGGGAGAGAGAGAGAGAGAGAGAGAGAGAGAGGGAGAGAGAGAGTTTGGGTAGAGAATTCCAGAGCCCATGTTTTCCCTGCTATCTATCTTTCTGTCTGTATGCCTTCCTCCCAATCAGGTATTTCTATCAGTCAGCAGTCGGTGCCTGAAACACTGAGGCATCTCCTTTTGCAGCCAACAAATCAGAGATGAAAAGAGATGGAGGAAAAGTAGGAAGGAGAGAAAGATTGTGGATGGGAGGAAGAAAAAAAGAGGAGAAAACAAGAAGGGAGGAAGATATGAGAGGAGACAGCTGTGATGGGATGGAGGGAAATTGCGTCTTTGATATATTTGGCATCTTAAATGAGGGTTTGGATAGCACCAGTACATTGATTCTCTGGAGTGTATTCAGACGTCAGTGCACCCTGTTCGTATTTCCTCAGTGACATCCGTGTCTTGATTAAACTCTCATCTGAGCCCGGAGCAAGCCACAGAGTAAATCAGTTTCCTCAGCATCCTTATCAGCACATCTCTGGTTTTACTGCAAATTTACAATAGACAGAAAATGCTTTCCTGTTCATATTAGGCTGCTTGGTCAGCTGTCACCATGAATCATAACTGTTGAGAATAGAAAATGGTGCAGTCATACCAGCAACCTGTCCAGAAAGAAATAATTAAATCCTTTACTTGAGTAAAGGATTAAATACCACAAGGGGTATTAGTTCATTATAAGTAAATATTCTGCATTCAATATTTTGTTTAAGAAAAAGAAAATAACTAAAAGTACCCATTAGGTGCATTCAGACCTAAATTTCAGAGCTAAATTACAAACTACTTTACCTGTAACTATCTTGACTAGGAACGACATATTCCTTCAACATTCCCACCATGTTTTAAGAGATTATTGAAATTATGGATATACTGCAAGTGACATCCCACATGCACCAAATTTCACTGCCACACACAACAACAACAACAACAACAACAACAGAAGAAGAAGAAGAAGAAGAAGAAGAAGAAGAAGACTCTTGTAATATTTGCTGGATGATGAGGTCAGCAGTCNAGAAGAAGAAGAAGAAGAAGAAGAAGAAGACTCTTGTAATATTTGCTGGATGATGAGGTCAGCAGTCCAGTTTTTTGTAGTTTCCTCTTTGAAAATCTTGAAACTTCACTTCAGGAACTATATTGTTCTCATACCAAAATGGATCCTGGAAATAAAGGAAAGTTCCTGGGTTACTGAAAATGTACCTGTGTTGCAAAAAGCACTATTTTGAAGAATGATCCCTGTCATAATGTTTAATTATACATCCATTGACAATAATGGATCAATAAATAAAATGCCCCAAACTGGAGATACAAGGTTTTTAACCTAACAGTGTGAATTTTGAAGAGTTGGAGAAAATGCTAATTAGTAATCATCAAAAAAAATAAAAAAATAAAATGTAAATATGATGTAGCACATCATGCCTGAGATCATGGTAATTCGGTCCTGCTGTGTGGTCATGCATTCTCCTGTGGATTGCTAAAGCCAGCATGTTTTTCTCCAGCCCATAGCAGTAGTGACCCACTGTCTTTGTCTTCCTGTGCCATGATGGCACTGCTGTGCATTGTCTGCAGCTGACTAAGCTGCTTCAAACCTCTTTATGGAACACAACAACTGGCTACAACCCAGAATCCCAGATTTCTCCCAAACTGTTTCAGTCAGGACTGTGCCAACTGTGGCTTTTATGTGGAGAAAAATAACTAGACCAAGTAAGAAACTCAATGGACCTCCAGGGTCAGCAGATGGCTAATGTGGTAGTATGTCTGGTTCAGTCTGTTGTTTTTTTAATCTGAGCATTGTGGTGTTTAGCACACTTATCTGGTATATCATGTTGTGGTTGTAGAGTGGCCATCTGTTTGTTTATTGTGGAAAGATGAAGGCTATTGCAAGCTATGTCTCTCTTATCTGCCCGTTGATTTAAGGTCCCACGTCGGCTACTTTTAACTCCGTGCGCGTGCGTGTGTGTGCTCCATCTCTTTCACTTTTATCAGCATTGTAAAAATGAATCTCCCTCTCATCCTGTTCATCCTGTCTCCTAGGCTTTAATGCCATGCATGCAACACACACACACACACACACACATGCACATACACGTACATGCACAAATGGATAGACAGCAAAAAAGAGATTTTCTATCTCTTGCTGGCTCTTATGTTATTTTTATCTTGAGAGCTCATAATATGTCTTCCCTTTTATCTGTCCCTCTGTGACTTCTCTCTTCCATTCAAATCTGTCTCTCTCTCTCTCTCTGTCTCTCTCTCTCTCTCTCTCTCTCTCTCTCTCTCTCACACACACACACACATACCATCGAGTCATCCATTTATCAGGGCTGCAGTAAAATACAGGGGCACTGACCAGCACAGAGCTTTTCATCATCATGGACAAGATAAGCATCACACCCATACTGACTGGCGGGGGGGGGCNGGGGAAATCATCTTTCACCCAAGACCCAAGTTGAAGGATGCCTACGGTACCAACTCACTGATGCATCTGGTTTGGATTTCCTCGTGCCACTCAAAGCAGCATCGCCATAGAGCTTGTGTGTGAGTGTCCACCACTTCTCTTAACACCTCAAATTATGTGTGTGTGTGTGTGAGTTAATGAGTTCATGTGCTACAGAGCACTACAGTAGGTCTGCTAGCTAAACTCATACAGTATGAAATATACACAGGTTACCATGAGTGTAATGTTATTTGATTTTCTTCAACTTGGCACCCTCCCATTCAGGGCATATATGAGAAGTTTTATTTTTATATGAACATAAAATAGTACATTTTTCTACAACAAATAACTATTATACAAAATAGCCGAATTCAGTCTACGTTAAAGTGACAGTAACCTTAGGTCATCATGTTATATATGACAACATACTATGCATTTTAGAGCCAGGGCCCTGATCAGGTCATCCTGAAGAAGAGTCAGGGAGAAGTGTGGAGGTGGAGGAGAGGAAGAGGTGAAAGACACCACAAATCAAAATGAAAATATACTGTAAGAACATATCCAGCAGCAGACAGTGAGAAAGCAAAGGAAGAGAGTATTTTACCATGTATATTTTTGATTACATAAGTACAAAACTGAAAAAGTATAATAGTTAAGGTTTTTAAAACTTTGAATACATTGATTAGGTTCTGGAGGAATTAGTTGGACACACTTGGCTTTGGGCGGTGGGGCCCGAAGAGATTTCTTTGCATGGGGCCCAAAATTGCTGACAGCGCTCCTGCTGACTGGGCACCCACACACACACACACACACACACACACACACACACACACACACACACACACACACACACGACTGTCAGAATGAATTGGGCAGATTGCATGTGCTCCTGGCATTGAGACAGTGTAAGGAATTCACATGTTCCTGAGCCTGATTAAATGTAGATGATTAGGATTGAAGAGCAAAGAGCAAGTCCTGCTTTATGCTTAATGTGGACACAATACGGACAAAACTGACCGTCCGCACGTCCTGCAGTCATGATTCTTGTGCTTTCGTGATGACTGCACACAATGACCTCGCACTTCAACTCCAGGAATTTTGGTGGTGCAGTAGGCAAAGCAGCTCTTAACTGCCCCAAAAATGAAAACAAACCCAGCAAAAATAGAAGTAGTTTCCAGTTCAGTTCCCCTCAACAAAACATGGAGGCAGTCAAAAAAAAAAAAGAGTTGTTGATTAAAGAAGAGGAGGAATTGCTGTTACTTTGGCTGCAAGATGGAAAAGTTGTTCGCCATTGTTTTTTCTGTCCCTTCCTTTTCTCCACACCTGCATCAATTCCACACCTCTTTAGTTCGCCAATTGTCGACGCCGCCGCATTTATGTCACACAAACTCCTTTTGTGTTGTTTCAAAAACTGAGTGATGCACAACATGCAAGCGGCCCTCAAAAGCGGCCCTCAAAAGCGGCCTCTGCGGCTGGCTATTTTGGCCGCAATTACGTCACTGTCGTGTCCAAGATCATGTTAAGCATAAACAACCTTAAATGTGAAAAATTTGGGGATAGTAGCTGCGTCAACAAAATTCAGAACAAATTCTGTCATTGTGTGCCAGCCTTAAAATAACCAGACTAAGTCAGAAACAGTGCATGGTAGATCTTACAAGTGTGTCTCATACGTGGGGATGGGTGTGTGTGTGTGTACAGGCATGTTGCTGGATATGTGTCAGTGCATGATCACAGATCTGTTGAGCATAAGTGGATTTGTTGCATGTTTGTTTGCACATACACAGAGACTACACCAACCTATAGATTGTCCTTGAATGCCATTTTATGAATTTAAATCAGATTAGGCTGCATTGCCTTTATTAATTTGTGTCATAAGTGAGAAAATCCCTTTGGCAGCATCTTGAAATTGAATGATTTGTTGGTGGGTTGCAGTGGTGCGATGTGTCCCCGCCGAAGCCATGCTAACTCTTGAAATGCAGCCTTGAGAGGTGTTGAACATGGTGGTGAAAGGGAGGAGGATAAGCTGACAGGCAGAAAGAGCCCTCCTTCGATGGGATTAGCACAATGACAGACAGGGACGAGTGCTTTAGATTGATTAAAGTGTAATCCTGGTGGATAATCATGCCTCCTCATGTGACACCATGCTATCTTACACAGGCCCCCCATCTCTGTCATACACATATAAACACAAACCAGCACTGTCTAGGTCACATTCTCTCTCTCTCTCTCTCTCTCTCTCTCTCTCTCGTGCAATGTCATCATCTCATTCTTTCTGTCCTGTTTCTTATTATGTTTTCCCTTGACTACTGGTTCTTAGAGAAGGTCAAGAGGAAGAGGAGAGGTGGTAAAGATAGGAAATGAAGGCTGTAGCTGTCACCTCATCTGTCAGTCATCTAAAATTTATCAGCAAGGATTTAAGGGATGAATGAAAAAGTAGCATTCCTTTGCTTCATGCAGCTGTTTTTTTTTTTTTTTTTTTNTTTTTTTTTTTTTTTTTTGGTGGGAACTGTTTAAAAGTGAAAGTACCCCAATATACTTTGTGGTAATTATGGCTTGAATTTTGCAAAATTTGTCTAAATCTCCTTCTCTCAATAAAAGTAATTAAAATAGTGCTGAAGAAATTAATTGATTAGTAGACACAAACTTTAACAAATATTGGTAAATTAAAACTAATTCAATAATCGATCATGTTAGTCATTTTTAAGTTAGAAACATCAAACTTTTTTTTGTTCCAGCTTCTCAAAAGTGAGGATTTGCTGTTTTTCCTCTGTTTTATGTCATTTTTAATGGAATCATATTGTTGCTTTTAAACTGTTGTTAAGACAAAATAAGAAATTTGAAAACATACCTTCTTCTTTTTTTTTTTTTTTTTTTTTTACATTTTAAAGTGTAAACAATCAAAACAGTAATTGATAATGTATATAATTGTTATCTCTAGCCTTACATTAGAGTGCAGGTAACCATAGCAACAATATTTCCACTTAATTCTACTTTACAATTAATTTCATAACTGTTTGAAGAAGAGGGAATGCTGGGAAAAATGTGTCTTTTGTGTGTCTTTTGAGAGAATGTAGAATTTTCTGCCTGCTATTGGGTATTTTTAAATGGATTGACTTAATTGACTTATGCTGACCTTGTTAGAACCTTGATTCTTAATTTTGATAAGGCAGTGACAGGAAATGGCCTAATTATGGCATGTATCCAATGAACAGTGTCACTGTATATTTTATATTAGCAGGACAGCAGTAAATTGGTAATTGTCACTCTCCACAAGACACACTGACTTGTGTCCAGCTTGTGTCAAGCTCTGCAGAGGCTCTGTGTTCTGGCTTAGAGTCTGGGAACTCGCCTGCAGCATAACAGGTGAACACGGCTATTTATTTTAGATTTGTCCATAAAATTCTTATACTGTACAGTATATTCAGAGCAAATGTATTTGTGTTATTCAGAAGGAGATAAAATAGTGATTATAATGGGATTTATGGTGACTGTGATTCCAGCTGTGGGTAAGAAAACACATCAGAAGCCCAAACTCTACAAACTCTTGTGTTTTTGCTCTCTTCACTGTTTATTTTGACAGTTTTGCGAATGACGTTTTTGATGTTTTCCATGCGGATGATGTTTTTTTAGGCTTTTTTTTTTTTTTTTTTTCATTGTNAAAAAAAAAAAAAAAAAAAAAAAAAAAAAAATCAGATCTGACTTAAAAAAAAAAAATGGAGCATTGAGCATTAGGGCTTGTAATATAAATGTAGCTAAAATGTAGTTCTTTGATTCAGTAGCTGTCCAGATCATATCCTGAATTTGAATAATCACTTTCTTTCTTGTTGTATAATTTGCTGAATATTCTTTTAACAGTAACATCTCTTTGTCCCTTACTCAGACATACTGGCCCCACACATAGACAGAGTTCATCTTAAGCTTTCTGTACAGTAGATCTCTGACCAGCTGCTCTCCGAAACTCCTGACAGCTCAGTGCTTTTCAGTCGAGAGAAGAACAGATGAAACTTCTTGACTTTTAAAATCTTTTTTTGGCTGCATTATTCATAACAGAGATTGGAAAAGTAACAAATGGTCGAAGAGAAGAGAAGAAAAGAAAGAGTATGATTTGAAACTTCCTTGCAGCTGATTTTCTACAAACAGCTTGAAACATACGGCTGTGCCAAAATACATACCAAATTCTATATTAATGCAGTAAGAAGTACAATTTTCATATAGAAGGAAGAAAGAAATCGAGTGAAGTTTGATCCAGTGAATCAGAACCATGTTAATTAAACACCTTTGATTAGCAAATCAAACAGATGCTTTGAAAAGGTAGTAACACATAAATCTTACCTAACTTGTCTTCGGACGAAGATTAGCATGTTGTTTTATATGCTCAAAATGGTCTCCATTCTCCTGTTCAGCCGTCTTCTTCACATAATGTGAGGTAATATACAGCAACAAGCAGTATTTCAGATGTCTTGAAGTCATATTCAAGCTTCTGTTGCCATAGTTTTTTTGGTATGTGGCCCAAATGAATGACTTTGTTTGTTCCATGTTACTAGTTTTCCCAGCATAGTAAACTTTTTACTTGTTTTGATTTTCTTTCTCTCACCCCCAGACATTTCTGACCAATGAGCAGAGCGACTGTTCTCACATGACTTTTGCTGCTACACTGTGGTTTGATTGGATGTTTTCCCATGTGAAACTGAACAACCGGCTGTTACAACACTAACAATTTAGTCCCAGATTCTGACCAGAGAATACAGGTCTGAAAATGGCCTTAATATTTCACCATGGCAACAATCTTTCCCTTATGTTAATTAAGGCATTTTAGTTGGCTAGGAAGTATAATCCACTGAAAACATGAGCAGTGAACATTAGGAAATCTGTGTTCTGCAGAATCATCTATTGTTGCTGTTCTATTTTGGGACAGGAAATTTTTTTCCATTGCTGCATGTTTTGAGATTTAACTTCTTTTGACTTTCATGTCCCCTTTCATTTTTTTCTTTCATCCTGACAAGTGTGAAGGTCCAGACAAGGCACCTAACCCGAGGAAACCTAGCGCTTTGATTTTGCTACCGAGCAAAACTGCGATTTCAAGGTGGCTTCTTCAACTGACAAGTCAACAGCCAGCCAAAGTAGTGTAGTGGGGGCAGAGCAGAAAGTCATCATGGTTTGGTGGGCACAGCGGGGAAATAGAAGCAGATTGAGAAGGAGAGAAGAAAAAGCCAAGCAGCTGAGAATTGTTAGTCAGTCCAGGAGCTAAAATAAGAGAAGCAGGAAACAAACATGGCTCTATTCCATCTACAGAGAGAAAGAGATAGTGTGTGTGTGTGAGCGTGAGCATTGGGTTATGTTTCTTCGATGAGCAGGGGAATCCTCAATGAGGTGACCAGCTTCCAGGATCCCCACGTTTGCCAGCTTCCTGTTTGCAGCTCCTTTTCCCCAAATCCTGTGATCACGACCTTACAAAATGTTCTTTGTACACAGGGGAAAAAACACTCAAAATACACTGCCCTGGTTTCTCTCCACACACACACACACACACACACACACACACACACACACACACACAGTCATGGTTAACGTCTTTCTCTCACTCCCATAACCTGACAGTGATAAGGAACATCACCACTTTAAACACCCTCAACAATAGAGAGATACTGGTTGAGGAAATAAATATTACTTTATCCATCATCCAAAACTGTCACTGAGTTGCCTTGGAGCTAGAAATTAAATCCCAGCAGCACCAATACAGCTGCTCATTAGCAAAACAGCAGCAGGCTGTGGTTGTACTGGTCAGCTCCCAGGTGTAATTGTTGAATAAGCTACTGTAAACCTAATAATTCTTTGCAAAATACAAAATATTTGTTCAGTGACTCACCGTTCTTCACTGATCTGCTTATTGGGGATTGCTGATGGGCTCAATCCATCATCACTGGAAATTTAGGGGATTTTTGCTTATTTCAATAATCTCGATTATTGCTAATTTAAATTATTGCAGAGAACAAGACACTTCAAATTGGGAAGCGCATGTATGAATAAAATTATACTCGGAGCCAGCACAGAGAGGAGCTTAAACACAGCCAAGATTTCACAGAGCATGGCCTGTTCTTTTCCTGTTTGACTACCTTCTGCTGTGGAATTCATTTTGGAAAGCATTATGACTTAGTTCTTACTCATCAGTTTCTCTTTAAGTGCCAGGACTTTGTACATTAATTCAAATGGTAAAAATTGCCCCTTTCTTAAATGCTGTGTTTCAGTTTGAGTCACTGCGTCTGCAGCAGGGACGCTGTCTTGAGCAAATGCATCATGAATTGGCTAAGTGTGGGATATGTCATCTCCCAGCCCTAATTTCATAATTTCATCTTCTTTCCTCTAACTTATTTACAAAATAGCACCTTTTGTGCTGCAGCAACTTTTTCAGAAGCTCAGGAAACTGTTCAGGAACTTAGGAACCAGGCTGTTCCTGAACCTTTTTTTTTTTTTAGNTTTTTTTTTTTTTAGCTCTAACTCCTGACTAACTCTCTGATCTGTATGGCCAGACACCAGCTTCCCTCAACCCATTCCTGCACCTTGCTGCATGGAGTTTTTATCTCAGTCTCACCATTGCAATTTTTACCAAGCACCTTTTTCACCTTTAACTTAATCTTTCTCGCATTGCCAACAATATTTTGAAGTTTGAAATTTTTACCTGTATATCTATTTGTCTCTTATCCAACATCAGGATATTCAGGAAACCACAAAACAGAAGACAGAAAACAATCTAGGTTCCTTCCATTGCTTCTTTTATGGTGAATATGGCAGTGAAGTTTTGTTTCGTGCAAGTGACGTGGCTGTCGCGTTAGACGTCACTTGCTCTAATTTTCATACTCTTCATGGTAGTTGAAGTGTGGTGGGAATGCGAGGAAGGAACTTGCTGAAGGCATCATGTAGCTCCTACTCCAGATGAAGCAGGTACAACTGTAGTTCCAAACTTTGAGTCCCAAAGCTCCTCGTGGTTACAGTCACACTCTGCACATCTTGCATAACTATTGCAGAATTCCCTCTTGGGGTGGAGCAACAGGGCAATGTTAGTGTTGCAACCATGTAGAAAGGGATTTATCCTCATCCCATAGCGTAAAGATTGATGAAGATATTTCGGTTGACTTTTGTTTACATTTGCTGGTAGATTTTTTTTTTTAAGAATAAAAATCCGCTAAACCTGTTTAATTTTTATCAGAATTATTATTTTTATCTGCAATAAAGCAAAACCCAAACAGCGTGACAAAGCAGAAAATCAAAGCCTGTGTGTGTGTTCGTACAGACAGATGAAAAGGGTGTGTGTGTGTGTGTGTGTGTGTGTGTGTGTGTGTGTGTGTGTATGTGTGTGGTGTGTGTTACCCCCTTTGTCCTGTGTTGAACCTAAATATGCCCATTTCAGATCAACAGGGTGTAGTTCAAGCCTATTTAAAGAAGATGGTAATTTGAGAAGCTTGGAAACAAAACAGCACTGGAAAAACAGTATTTTCTCCCCGTCTGTCTGCTTTCATTGTGTCTCTGGTTTAGACCGGCTGATATGGATATCTGCGCAGTTGAGTAAGGGAGGAGGGACTGCGTACGCATCTGTCTCTTTGCTCTGATGGAGAGAGAAAAAAAAAGGAAAAACTGAATTTTCTTCAGTTAGCTAAGCTTCTTAAAGCCATTTCATGTTTCAAAACTAATTTGCTCACAATGCGATGTTTTCACCATGACCTTCAGATTCTATGTGTATGCATGCATGTATTTTTTTACAGTTTGCATCCACCTTGACAGCAGCCATCTTTGTATCGACCTTTAACGATTATACTTGACCTTCCACGCACTGATCGTACTGTGTGATCTACACGATAAATGTGCTTGCAGTGTGTGCATGTGTGTGAAAGTATTTATATTCATTCCTGTGGGAATATACTGTATGTCGCTCTCTCTCATTATCCCTCTGTCTGTTTTATCAATCTGTGTATGTTTTCTCTAATTATAACCATTTGTTTTCCCTAAGCTTGTTTAAAGCGGATATATTATACAAATTTCCATGTCCTTATTTTCGTTTAGTGGTCTATATTGAAACCTTTAATGCTTTAATGGGCAACAAATTGATTGATCCAATTCTACTTCCCTATATCTAGTCACTTAAACAGAACGTTTATCTGTAATATTTCATATATAGCTGCTCTTTCATGGTTTTAATCACGTAGTTTTAATGCTAGAGTCCCTTGCTACATCACCATTAGGTATACTGAGTGAAAACAGACTGCTTTAGATAGTGTCTCCTTAAGGCCCCCTCCAAAAACAAACTCTGTTTCAGAGATGCTAGCCAAACACTTGCTAGCCTCATATTGATGGGTATGTCTAACCAGATATGTTTGCAAGTAAATTCATTCATTATATATTGACTTAAACATGTTAGTAAAGAACCAATCAAAACAAAGCTTTCAAGGTAGTTCAGGATCTATAGGGTTAGGCTTATGGATGCATTTCGAGAGGTATGACCTGAAACCTTAAGTATTCTCATTAAAACTTTGGATTTAGGCACTCACAGAGGTTACAAATCATTACATACGTGATATTATTTAACTTTAATTTTGATTAGCCAGGATACTTCACCAGTATGTATTGGACATTGATATGGTTGATGTTTAAAATGCTACATGTAGGTCTATATCATAAGGCATGTGAATGTCCTATGGGTGTCTTCAATGTGCTTAAGTGTGTAGCAGCGAAGCAATTAGTCATGTGACCACTGCAGTGGATAATTAACCAAGACTCCATCATCGGCAGAAACTGTCTGATGTTACTCCTCTGAGAAAATGCGCATGTGTTTGTGCTCGACTGTGTGTGTGTGTGTGTGTGTGTGTGTGTGTGTGTGTGTGAATGAGAGAACAAAAATGACCTTGGCAACCCTTTGTTTCCCTCTCCTCTTATTTCTCCTTGAAAGAAAGAGAGGGAGGGGGTAAGAAGACAAGTGGGAGGAGGATTTCATTTGATATCTATCCCCAGCGCAGGGAATTCTCCCTTCTTCCTCTCTCAGTCTGGCCGTCTGTCTTCTCTTTGGCTAACAGCGTCGAGGGACGAAGAATAAAAGCTGTCCTTGGAAGTCATGTCTTGGATCTTCATCTCCATTAACATGACATTCACACATGAGCTTTTCAGGGATCATGGAATGGGTTTTATTGGATTGATTGCTGGTCTATCAGTGACCTCCATGATTGAAATCTTAACACAGAATCAAGATTAGATTAGTGCATTAAATTAAAATATAACAGTGTATGTCTCTTATCCTGGCTTATTAAGAGCTGCTTTTAGTTTAAACAGTTGTACTTTCTTGCGAGGAGACTATAAACATCTTCTGAAGTTCTTTACAGTTATGTTAGACTAAATCCATAACCTACCAGCTGCTTCATACACTGTGTTCAGAAAGGATTGATCAATCAATATTTTTCTTCCTTCCTCTCACCTTGTAGCTGTGTCCACAAGATAAATTGGCCAGAAAGGCTATAACGTGAACACAACAACAGGATTTCTCAGTGCTGGACTTCCAATGTTCTTTGACTCTTTACTTGCCAATGAATCAGAAATACCTGAAAAATTAAAAGATTTACTCAAGCTCTTAAAGCTTTAGTTGCCTGCTTGGGAAAAATGGGAAACAAAAGGCAATGGAAATGAGTTTTGACGGAAACAGAAGAGATTAGAAGGGATGGTAATAAAAAATAAAAGGGCAGATCAGAGAGAGAGAGATGAGAGCAAGCACAGAGGTAGGGAGTCAACGGGAGAGATGTCAACAGCGTTGAACTGGCAGTGAATAAGAATCTGTAAAACCTGTCATTAATGAGTTAGGAGAAGTGTGTCTGATATAGCTTTCACTTTAGGTAGTTAATGTGCTATCTCTTTAAGGCTGCCTCCCAAAAAGCCCCCTCTTCTGATTGGCCGGCTGCGTCAGGCCTGAGGAGCCAACACACACAGCTGGCCAACCACTTGCCTAGTTAGCCTCATACAGTACTTCATGGGTGTGTCTCAACAGGTGGGTAGCCAGGTAAATTGTGTTACATGGTGATATAAGTGTGTCAGAGACGTGAAGAACAAATCAAAAAAAGGTTTTGGGGCAGTTATGAGTTATGAGCTTGACTTAATGGATGCATTTCTTTTGATGTGAAGCACATGTTTTGCAACTTTGACAATGCTTGATATACTCCCCTATGATTAAAAATGAGGAAAAATAACCAAAAAACAAAGCAATTCGTATTATATAATAACTTTATAATAATTTTTTATTGGTAAGGTGTCTCCATTTAAGGATAAAGGTGAAGGTAAACCTGCCCAAAACTCTCAAATTTTTAAACTTTGCAATATAAATTCATGGCATATTTTGTTATGGCTCATGGGTTTTTGAAAGTTTTTGAAAGGCACAGACAGCTTTTTAACTTGCCTACCAACTCTTTGTAGGGTTTAGAAAGGGCAACTTCATACTACTGCTTTTTTGACACTGGAAAGAGCAGAGGGAAAATCAAAAATTAAAACATTTTTTTTATTTTTTATCCCAGCTCTGCTATATATGTCAACACTGTCAGATTTTACCATCATTTCTCATCAAATTAAATTTCATACACGTGCTGTCTTTTGATTTGTGGCCCAAAATTATTGCAGCATTACTGGAGAGGTCGCTTACAGATGAGAAAGGTCAAAAACAATGGCACTGAGAGACTACCAGACAGGTCATACTTTCCGAAATCTCTAAATCACTTCTTCAGAACCTTGATGTGCACACGCACGCACGCACGCACGCACGCACACACACACACACACACACACACACACCAGGCTTGTGTTAAGTGACATTTTTAATACCCTTAAACATTTTTGATAAGATCGACCCTGCTTCTTGATAACCTTATCAGTCATCCTGAATTGTATCCTGTCCACAATCTTGTAATATGTAAATCTTTCTAGCATCAGCTTGGTGTTTAGTAGTTTCTTTCCCAGGCTATCAACAAACACCTGCCCCTTGGCTAGATGGTGTAAAAGTGTATTTACACATCTGCCATCCATCCACCAGTTTTGTCTAGAACTCTTGTACCCATGGGGCAAAATGTATTGCTACAACAAATCACTGAATGCACCCCTACATACTATAAGTTATAGGAATAATAAGTGTTGTCCCTTCAACACCCCCTAAAGATTAGTTTGTTCCTCAAAAATGCTATTAATGACCCCAAGTAAACTGTGATTTTGGACACATTTTTTATCAGAGTACTAATGCAGCAGTCATCATTTACTGTACATCAGCATCTTAATATGGCTACAATCCCCTGACCATTGCTGCTCAGTTCAGCAACATGCAAAATGATGGATTCTACCACAGTCACGGCCGAGTGGAAAATCAATTTTCCCCTCGAGACAACTTTTCTCTTACATATATCACATTTCACACTAAATGACACAGACCAAGATGTTTTATTTTCAGATTTTCGATTTTGCTCATGGCAAAGCAGAAATGGGTTGGTGATTAAAAAGTGGGAGCTGGTTAATGAGGTGAGGAAGAACTACTTTGAAGGCAGAGCCGGGTGGCGCTGAGATGAAAAAGACTTTGTACCCAAACAGCTTTTTCTGCTCATTTGGAGAGAGAGTCAGAAGGAGAGAAGTTCTGGACATCTGGACTTGGGGTTCCCACATAGAAGTTAGAAAACTGAGAGGAGAACCCATGTTGTCATGTGACCTGACCAGTTCTACATGATCTGGTTAAATTATAAAGATGTTTTTAATCAATGAACTAACTAAATATGGTGAACACCTAACATGGAATAATACATCACTAGACCCATTTGTTCTTGCTTTCCTATTCCAACATTCCAACATTTCCTTTTGTGTCTATGCTACAAGCACATATATGAGACAGAAGCAAAAATAGAACTTAGTTCAAAAACAAATTCAGGACTCAGGACCCACTAGTATGGGCAGTTAACACGTGACAATCTTACTTAATTCATCCTTAGTCACAAGGATTATAAAATGCTAAATGGGAGTGACAATGGTACATACGTGGTACATATGACTCCACATGGAAAATATGGCCTAAGTGATTTTTTATCCAAGAAAGCTGCAGCTCAGAGTCAGCAATCCACATCATATCGCACGCCTGATGGTCTCCCTTCCTTTGCCTCTAGCAATCACCACGTACATTCTCTGACAACCATTTTCTTGGCCTTTCTATTTTTCATACATTCATATGCATTTTTTATATACCATTTGGAAAATGTTTAGGAAGACAAATCATAAAACACTTAAATTGCAAACTACCTGAAGAACATAATCAGCTATGGCAAACATCAGCTTAAGAACTGGCTTTAAAGAGTCTTTAAACAAAGAATCTGGATCCAAAAGCATCAAAAATAGATGTTAAGATGACTGTCAAATGAAATGTGTTGTAATGGAAGCAAGAACTCATCAAAATGGTGCTTTCGTGGTAATTCAGGACCTGTGGGTTTGGCTTACATTTCTTTAGCTGTGATCCTCAAGTTTTGCAACTTTGGCAACATTCCACACATATTCCTTACTGTACTACACTATAAAAATGGAGGAAAATAAGAAATAGCTTTTTAATGACGGGTGTATTGCCAATAATTTGTTAGGGGAGTTCAAGTCAATATGCTCAGAGTCCACACTTATCTAACAGGATATATACTGTATATATGTGTGTGTATCAAGTATGCTTGGAAGAGATAACCGAGCATAATCATGGCGGCACAAATAGTGAGCCATTGTCTCAGAGCTTTGTCTATGCTGAGAAATATTTGCTTTGGCATCAGAAAGATGGGATTGCAGGAAGGTTTCCATATCTAATGCTGGGGACTCTGCTTTAACATTCTCTCTCTCTCTCTCTCTCTCTCTCTCTCTCTCTCTCTCTCTCTCAGTCTTTAAAGTCTTCCTGTTTTATTTTGAGCTCCCAGCATACCCCTTGGTTATTGCAGAGATACATTCATTAGACAGTGAGAGACAGAATGAGGTGAGTTGATGTGGGTTTTACCGACACAGAAACAGGTACCCATCTGACAAATTGTACCATTTGACTTTTGAGGTCGATGAGATCTGAGCATACGTGTAGAAATGAAGTAGAAGAGAAATGACAGAAAAGGGGGGGTTGTGAGGCTGAATGATGTCCCTGTTACTCAGCTAAGCATCAGTACGTTCCATATCCTCAGCATCTGTGTGTGCATGTGTATGCTTGTGTGTCTGTGTATTTTTTTCATCTGTGTATGTATGTTTTCAGGCTGCATTAAATGTGGGTTTGTATATGTGCTGTTTGTGTGTGTTTTGGAGCGCTGTATCCACCCACTCAGAGAGATGAAGGCTCACAGTCACAGATGGGTGTATGATGCAGGAGAAGCAGCATCTCGTCATCTCTGGGGAAAAAACAGCCAAACTTCACTGCTGTCGGTATAAAACTCGAATAGCTGTTTTTTCACAGCAGGGCTGAGGGAAGCTCAGGTCGGATATTGAAAATGCTTACAGCGCAAGATCAAAAGCGCTTAAAAAAAACCCAGTTAATTAGAATGAGAGCATGGATGCGATTAGAAATACAAAAGTGAAAGGAAGCTCTTCTCTATTAGAAATTAATCTAAATTCCTGGCTAAAATACCAAACATACCATGCCAACACCCCAGCTAGTGATTTATATCTGCTGGCATCAAAAGCAGAAACATTTAGAAGGGATAAATGAGTAGCATGAATGATGAGAAAGTCTTGATAAGACCTGTTACGGAAATGAGTTCAAGCTGTGCTTCGTCTTCGTCATGTTTTCCTGTCATATCTCCTTCCTGTCATTTGTGGTGTCAACTCCTTTTTTGTACCTTGATTCATTTCTCTTTTCTTCCACGTCTCTTCATTTCAAGACCGTAACCTTCTCCAGTGCTCTTTTTCAGCCGTTCCTAATTGCTAATTTTTCCTCGATCACCCTCTCACTGTCTTTATCTGCCTGTCTTCCTGTCTCTCCTTTTTGCTACCGCTGTCTTCATCCTATCCTCTATGGTGTTGTTTCTGATGCACCATTTTTGAATCCCAAGTTCCTATTCTGCAAATTTCTTTAGTTATGGATCAAACTTTCATTCTTCCCCTTTTGACTTTATATGAAGCGAGCACCATCACTGAAATTACAAAAAAAAAAAACCCTGTAGTTTTACTGAATAAAGACGATTTACATCTGAGCTAAGGCTAAGGCTAACATGTCAGTTACACAGATGGTGTATTTCTGTATGCAGAGCAGAGTTGACCTTTCAGAATAAAATACCTCTGGAATATAGCAAAACATGAGGAGCGGGAACTTTCTCTCTTAAGAAACGAATGCATAGAAGGTAAAAACGTGAGCAGTTCACACCAGCTTTAGCAGCTTTAGCAGTGATCGCCATGCCATAAATAGAGTAATCAAAACTGCACAAAAAATAACGGCTGTAGATCTACCATTGATTGATGTTGTGTTTTCTGGACGCTGCATCACTACTGTCTGTTCACTGCCCTGCCGTATGATGGGCGGTACCACAGTATTCACAAAAAAACCACACGATTTAAGGACAGCTTCTACCCATAGGTTAGATATGAATTCTCAATAATCCGAAACAGACACTTAAAGACCTTTTCTATGACTGCACTAGCACTTTAGATAGTATCATGCTGTTATGCTCTTTTCATGGTCTTAGGTGTGTATTGTTTTCTCCCATGGTTTGTATGTGTTTTTTTTTCTGTTATGTGACTGTGCATAAGTGTGCGGCTCTGAGTAAACTTCCCTTTTTTCTTCCCTTCTCCTAACTTTGTTTCTCCCTTTCTTTTTGTCCCTCCTACCTTCATTGTTTTTAACACCTGTGTTTTAAACATATGACAATAAAGCTGAACTGAGCTGAACAGCATAAGCTCTGAGCTAACTAAACCATCATTTAAACCATAATTTTGGAAAAGTGCAGGCTTTTTTTTTTTTGTTTTGTTTTTTTTGTAACTTTGATGGTGGTGCTCAATTTCATAAAATCCAGGGAGGAACAATAAAAGGTTGAGCCACCACTTGGAAGCTGCTCATGAAAGAAATTTACTATTGTTGTTGTTGTTGGACATATCAGAAACAACGCCATCTACCATCCCTTGAAGCAATTCAGATACCGCTGTTGTTATAGCGGCCTGTTCATCGTTTTTTAAAAATTTATTATTTGGATCATTGGAAAACCCGACACATGAACAACAATCAGTCAACCACTCAGCACAGCGCAGCCCGGCAGGCCTTGTTTCTCATGCCTGTCCAATATCCTGTTGCTCTTTGTGCAGCCTGCTGGCCTGCAGCACTCTGCCTTATTTAGTGTGCTGGAGAGACGGATAGTAGAGGAAAGGCAATTGTTGTGGGAGGTTGAAAAGGAAAAGAATACAGAGAGCAGGTGACAGAATAAATGAAAGACAAAGCAGACATCCACTAGAGTGACTGCAGCTCTGTTTTCTTTGTAACCTTATTTGCAGTTGCTATTGCACTATAACACTAATATACAGATCTTTCCCCTTCACTCTATACTTCATCCTCCAGATTACTTGGATGTCTTTCTTTCCTTTTATATAGGGAACTGTAGAAAGTGTTAGGGAAGATGAGAGAGTTGGTGTGACATGCAAAAAAGGCTATGAACCAGACCTGAACCCTGAAATCCACAAGTACATAAAAGAACCCAAGCTAGTTACTTGTGCTGTCACCTTCTACATTTTGTCATTTACCCTTTTTTTTTTTTTTTCNTTTTTTTTTTTTTTTCCTGCTTCTTGGTTTTCTTAAATTTTTACTCCTGTCCTATTTTTATTATTTGTTTCGTCTCCTCTCCTTGAGAGAATGAGAAGGAATAACAGCAAAATTCCTTGGTTCAAATTCTTTTTGTTTGAGAGTAACTGGAACCAGACCAGGAACAAATTCCCACAAAGTCAGTTTATTTACCCAAAGTTATTTCCATTGTTATCAGCAATTAAGCCAATCCCCTAAGCTATTCCCAACATATGGCCCCACTTTTTCAAATTTCAAAGCAATTTTGTGTGAATTATCAAGATTTATGCACATGCTATCTTGCGGTTTCCTTTTTTAACTCAAAGGAAAACATTACAAGCACACAAAGGACTCCCTTTGGGCAAACAAAGATGATTCTGCTTTAGTGAGCAACACTCAGTGGTCAGAGTTGGTGTGCCTGTAGCAGACTGTGGTATATGTTGTATAAAACCACATTTATGTCTGCAATCTTTAAAATTCTTTAGTCTGTGATCAAAGCCTTGTTCATGGTTTCTGAGATTTCTCTTCATGATCACAACCATCACCTCTGGAATGTTTTGTTGTCATATTGGTCAAGTTTTGTTTCATATAATCCATTACTCTTACTGCATGGCCACTAACAGAGCAGATTTAACCACTTTAGCATCAACACGACCCCGACCCACAATGCATCACTGCCCCCTCCCAATTCCTCTTGCGTAAGGACAGGTTCCTGGGAATTGTTCAGACAAGGTCATGACCATGTAGCTTCCCTTCAGACTCAACAAATTGCCTGTGCTGAGAGAGCTGAGACAGCCTGCTGGCTAACAGCCTCATACTGTATCTTCACCCTGGGAATTTGAGCTAAGTACAGTTTTGATGTACTTAAACTTTACTTGAGTTTTCCATTTTAACAGATGTTGTACTTGTACACTATGTTTCAGAGGGATAGTGTACTTCATATTCAACGTGAGATAAGTTCATACAATATCACTGTCATAATTTTTTTTCCTTCCCTTCTCTTAACTGTTTCTCCCTTTCTTTTTGACCCTCCTACCTTCATTCTTTGTTGTTGTCCTCGTAAATTCCTTCTTCTCTTCTTTCCTTCTGTTCATACTAGCTTCAGCCCTTGTTACCTTTCTTCTTGATTCTTTCCTTCCATTTTTCCTTCATTTATTTTCTTCACTCCTTCCATTGTTCCTTCCCTTTTCCTTCTACAACTTTCCTAGTTGGATAAAAAAAAAAAAATCCTTGTTTGTCCTTTTTTTTAGTGATTTTCATTGTAGTGCTGTAGAGTTAAAAACATTCATCACAATGAGTACTTTTCACTTTGATACCTGAGTAAATATTACTGCTCAAATTTGAAATGCAGGACCTTTACTCCTAATTCCGTGTTTGTCCGTTGTGTTATTTGGATTTGAGGAATTCTTTCTCTTCTTGCATTCCTTACATTATTTCCTTAAAACACATCTTTTGCCAATTCTGATTCATTTGAAGGATGGTATTCGTCATTTAGCCCATTTTTGGCCGTTGGCTACAAATGATGTATACTTCACATTACTGCCAACCATTTTCCAATTCTTCTGATTGATTTCCTCCTTTTGATGCAGCTGTTGCTTTCAGTCCATTTCATTACATTATTAAAAATCAACTTGCAGAGACTTGGAGCTTGTTAAAGAAAGGCGATCATTCACAGCTTTATTTTTATTAAAGTTATATTATCATTCAGTGGTTCCTTGTTGGTGTGTTCAGGTTCTTTGGGTTTCATAATGGGAAAGGAGAAAATGAAGCATTGCTTCGTAGCCCGCTGGGTTTTTTCATATCGATTGCTTTAAGTTTGGACTTCTGGATTCCCACCACTGAGCCATCTCCAGTGCTGCCTGTGTATCATTGGTATTGTTTACATGCATAACTTATAAATCTCCCCTTTTAGAACAGAGGGTAAGACATATTGGCTATCTACTCTGGTCGTTGTTTAGGCTTCAGTTGCTTTATGGTCGTATATCAGATTGATTCAAGGTCGGGAATAAACATAGCAAGCCATGCTAATAGAGAGAGAAACATGAGACGTGCTTTGCTTCTACAAAAGACTGAGAAACAAAAAATATCTGTAGCCTGTTGTACTTTCCATCTGTTTCTAGCTGTGGTTTCTTGGCTGTCGTGATTATTAGGGATATTAGGGCCTGTTTAGTCTCTCGCCCCCACAGGTCAACAGAGGTCATCCCTACAGGAAGAGGCTGTCTATGGGAGGGACAAAAGCCACAATCAGTTTACCCATCATACAGTACTTCACCACACTCAATGATAAAACTCTCTCTCTCTCTCTCTCTCTCTCTCTCTCTCTCTCTCTCTCTCGCCTCCCATCATTTTATCCCAGGTCACTACATTCAGAGACAGATGGAAAGCGAGATTCAATGAAAATGTCCAATAAACAGAAAATGAGTTGACAGAGGAGGAGGCAGATGATAGCTGTGTCTCAGTTCAGGGTTGGATCCTGTTAAGTCTGCATTTGTAGACCGAAAACGTCACAAAAGGTGACAAGGCTTGTGGCAGTATTTCCCAACGTAGTTTGTTTTGACTGCATTTGGAGGACATGCCCGATGTAGCCTTCGCAACTCTCAATATCCCACAATCCATTCTGTTTGTCAGTTGTTTAAATAGAGTATTCAGATGAGCTCCATCAACTCATAAAGTAATGTTTACCCAGAATTTCTGTTCAGGTGGTCATCAATCAGTGGTAAATCTAGAGTTGCGAGATTAGCTTGATTAGCTAATAAATAAAGCCACTGGGTGATGTAAGTAGTATTCTTGTTCACAGTTTGGATACTTTGTGAATCAGAGATCATTAGAAAGTGGAAGATACTGTATGCTCTTATATTAAACACTAACCTATTTGCCATCATGTGTTGAACTAAAACGTCACAGCTCACGCTCTAAATGTATTGTTGCCTCATTTCCGCCGGTACATTGGCAGATCAACTTTGAAATACTTGCCTGTACCATCAGTTTTGGTCTCTGAGGCCTAGATGGTCTATTTTTGAAGCTCAGACTCAGCTGAGGGTCTTCTGGAGGATCCATGTTTGTTGGCCAGGACCTCCAGAGGGCTGAGACACAGCTATAACCACTGTGCTTCAGACAGTGTCATCAGCTTCTGAAGAGGGTTTTGTGTAAAATCAATGAAAGTTGATCATATTGTATCTGAGTTACGATTATTGTCTCACACCCAACACAAACGTGCAACCTAAAAAACTGTCAAGATTACGTTCTTGATTCATATCTTCATCTCCACCCAGCGCACTGAGCCAACAAGGAATAAAATTGATTTTGTTGTTTTACAGTTTATTGACTCAAATAAAAAGTAATAAATTGAATGGCAAGCCACATAGGCTTTCATGCTCAATTTAACAAACGGCCACATCTCTTTTAAAGTGGCAAAAATTGTCCAAAAGCAACTTGTTATTTGTAGGTTAGCAATTAACTTACTAACTGGCTGTATTTGTGCACAAACTGGAAAAATGCCATAGTTGTTCTGTTGCATATTGTTAATTATGATACAGATGCTTCTTCTCTCTGCTCTTCTTTCCAAACAAGACACTCTAAGGCAGCTACAAAAAAGACACACTGACATGTTTAGTCGAATGTGACCCTCATTGTGACTCTTTTGTGACTCAGAGAGACTAAAATGACATAATAGAGCAGGGAAATGTCATATTTTAAATGATAAAGCAAAAGAGGTATAGAAAACAGGACACAGAGTTCTGTGACTGTCCACATGCTAGTTTTTGAAATATGCTCCCTGCATTAATTTCACCTCTTTTTGAGCTTGCAAACTGAAAAACTGGTTAAACTGAGAGACGGAGAAGAGGTGGTTGTAATAAAAGTGTGCATTATTCCTGTGTTTTTATAGGGAGCATATGCTTCCAAGATTGTCTTTCAAGCTGCACTCTTCAACTCTCTTTCAAGCAAATTGTAGTGAACTCTCTCTCTCTCTCTCTCTCTCTCTCTCTCTCTCTCCTGTATGTCTCTTTCTTGCTCATGCACACACATTATTCATTCCAGTTCAGGTCATTTCCACTTGAGCAGTGGGGTGTGGGGTGTGTTGCCAGTTCAGAGGGCGTCTGTTTCAACGTATAAACAGACTTTTCCCTGCATGAAGGCCTTATCAGCAACTGGTCTTCCTCAGGATGTCTGGCTGTCCAGGCCTGGCCTACACACACACACACACACACACACACACACACACACACACACACACACACACACACACACACAATGGAAAGTCTTTCTCATAGTTTAATTCAGCGTTTCCACCCTTAGACATCTTAGTAATGGTCATTTCTTGTTTCATTTGCTGGGTAAATTTATGTCTTGAACTTTGTTACTGCATCCAGTATTTATTTCTTTGAGAAAGGATACGAACAGGAATGAGTGGATTTATTCTGACACTGGGAATGATCACAACATAATAGTAACTGTTTCATTTGAGGACTCAATAGGAGCTTCCAGACCTTAATGTTTGGAACAACTTTACCCTGAACTAATTTCCACATATGCTAAAACTTTATGGCCACATAAAACAGCAGAAGCAATGGAGGGAAATGAGTAAATTGCTTTTTTATTTTTTTTGTTCTGCTTGTGATGACCTGATATTGGAGAAGAAACAAAGACATCTTCTTCTTCTTCTTTTTTCTTTCGGCTGCTCCCATTAGGGGTTGCCACAGCGGATCATCTGCCCCCATCTTGCCTCAGTTTCTACTGGCACCCTACTGACCATCACTACCGGTGGCAGCTGCTGGTAACCCAGGTCTCGACAAACCTGGCACGGAAATCCGATTTGTGATCTGCATATTGTTTTGGCGTAGGTTTTATGCCGGATGCCCTTCCTGATACAACCCTCCCCATTTATCCAGGCTAGGGTCTGGCACTAGGGATGCACTGGCTTGTGCATCTTCAGACATCTAGAGGAGAAAATTGATAACTTCAGAAAGAAATTTGCTAACACCAGACACTCCCCGTTGCTGTTTCACTGCATCTGACCAGTGATGTTTGGTCTTATGAGCTCCACCCAGCAGGTACTGAACCAACTTAAAATGGGTTCAGAATTATAGTTGCAGTACCATCATAAGTCCTGGTTCCTTGGTGTGAAACAGAAATATTTCTGACTTTCTGACAAAGTTGGTGCAGTGAAAAAGGCACTCATAGCAAAAGCCCTGTGAGCCACTTTGGGTCATGACTGGTAGATAACAATTGTTTCTGCAAGGATTTGTCTTCTGTGGTTTCTGTTCTGTGTCTAATTATTAGTTTTTATAGAATATTGTGTTTATGGCCAGAAAAATTCAAATTGTTTCACTCCTGACCTAGATTTCAACATTAAACTACAGCAGTTTTGCATCAATGACATTTCAAACACACATACACACACTCACACACACACATACCTGCCTGGAAATTTAACCAGAGTGCGTATTTGTGTCAGCGCTTGCATAGGCTAAGGCTAAACATTCACCAGAGGAGTATCTGCAGGCGACATTTTTTTAAAGTGTGTATCTTCTGCTTTATCATGTCTGTGTGTCTGTATGTATCATCCGTGAAGGAATGAGAAAACAGAACAGTGAAAACAAAGAAAAAAATGTAACACATTCTTTAGACGAGGCGATCGCCAATAATACTGTCAGGTGTTGGTGCAAGGTTAGTCCAGACTATATATGGTCAATAGCTGGAATTTTTCTGATTCCAAGAACAGATAGTTGATGCTACGTGTGTGTTCTTGCAATGATGTGTGGTTTTTAATAATATATACACACTACATATGTTTCAAACATTGAAAAATGAGAGCAGTATAAATTAAAGCCTATTTCAAACATATGCATATTTCTTAAGTCTCAAATCTTCCAGTAAATATATATATATAGTATTTTGATAAATGAAGGGCATTTAGAAATGACAGTACTTGAAAAATAAAACACTTTGCAAAACTTAAAAGGAACAGCAAGCCTAAATGATTTTACTGAAGTTTTGGTATGATAAATGATTAATTTGATGTTGCTAGTATTGGATAATGACTTCATATGTCTTAAACAAATCTCTGAATATGGATAATATTGTGCTGATGTATATCTTTTACTTAAAGATACACTCCTCATTTTGTTACTGAACTCATTTGTGACCCTAAATCCCAGCATTTCCTCCCACTGTACTGTACGAGTGGACTTCTTACACATATTTCCATGTTTCTGTTTTCATTTAGGGGTTGATGTTGAAACCTTTGCAATGCTTTAATGAAAAAACACTGAACACTGAGTGAAGACAGACTGTTTTAGGTACTGTCTCTTTAAGGCCCCCTTAAAAATAATCATTACTTTGGTATGAACCTCTAGTTTGTTCCTACTATATTACAGTATAAAAATGAGGAAAAATAGCAACAAAAAAAAAAAAAAGNAAAAAAAAAAAAAAGCTAAATATGTCCCTTTTAAAATGTAGCATTGAGTTTTAAAACATTAAAGCTTGACGGAAAGGTGTTGTTGTTGTCGGGTTGCTCCTACAAAATCAAGAAGTCTGCCGTATCTCTAAGATATAAATTGAGAAATTTTACAGGCCCGAGTGCCATGATACTGATAATACATTATTATCCTAAAATAATCAATTTTCTGTTGATCATTTGTGGTTCGACCTTGTTTTCTCTGCCATCATTTGTGTATTTAGTTCCTTTTTTAGAAGAAAAGTGTGTTGTTATTCAGTAAAAACTGTTTTTGGAATTTCTCACTTACACCCACTCAGACACATGCACACACATACTGTTAGATACACTTGGACAGATAAATGTTTGGTGTAAAAACTTGGAATAAAGCTTGAGCTGCATGTTATTCTAAACCTTTAGCTCACACAATAGAATGCTACTAGACATGGCAGGCGTTTAAAACAATTACGAGCAGCAGATTGGGATTGCTTTTCCTGAAACTGAGATAAGTCAAAATCTTACGACAGTGTAACATGAGTTGAGTATGTAGTACAAGTAGTAGGTGGTTTTGTAACTCAGTTCAGGCTGATAGTGAGTGATGGCTACAAAGTGCCTGGCAGTGGCTACTAACTATTAGTTATAATCACACCAAATTCCTTCTTTTGTAGAATGTTTTTGTAGCTCCTACTATTATGAAAACATTCTGCATATGATTCTAAGCTGTTAGGCTGAACGGTGGAGCTGCAGAGAAAAGCAGTTAAACCATATTTAGCTTTTCCCACTTCGTCAAACCCGTGCAGAACCCCGTGGTGCCAGACCTTGCGTAACACTGCTGTTGTTATTTTAACATTTTTTTTTACCCCATGTATTTGCATTTGCAAGTTAACATCTTCAAAAGTCGTGCCTTTAGAATCTTGGCAGAAAATGCTGCTCATACCAACCTCAGAATCCCTCACTTTGACATTGGTCGAGTCCACCTCTTGCCAAACAGGGAGGAGCTTGTATAGTTTTTAATAATACAAACAGCATTTTCATAGTCCCTCTTAGGAATGTTGGCCAACTAGATGAAAATTCTAATGGATAGCAGAGGACATGACAGGTCACCACTGCATGTGAGTGTTTTTGATGGTACAAATCTCACTTAGAAGCATGGCATTGAATTCCAAAAGCACAAACCTATTCCAGCTTTAAAAATGTTGAACATGCTACAGTTCTTTGACATTTTGATGAATAGAATATAATAAATACTTAATCCCTTTTCAGCCCAATCATCTTTTCCATAAATATCTCACCTGGTAATATCAGAAGAAAAGAGGCTAAGAGATGTATTCCCGTTGCCCTGTTTTGTTTCAGTGCATTTTTCACTTTTCAGTTTTGTTGTTTTTTCAGTATCTTGTCTTGATACACTGAGTAACAGGGGAGTAAGACCCAACACGTCCCCTGGGTCGGAGGTGGGATCTGATCCCTCCTGACAGAAGAAGGTTCATGTGATCAGTGAATGTGAAGCTTAACCCCCGTGGCTGCATCACACTCTCTTTCAGTCCACTGCTTTAGATAAAAGACGGCAAGCTGATATTATGCTGTGTGTCAGACATAGCAAGAGGGGAGGATCTAGCTACTTCCACAGGGGTTCTGAATGTTTTCATAGGTTTGGTTAAACTAGTCATCAGTCTTAAGAAATAAATTGCGTGAATGTGTATGTAGATTCTATATATTGGGCTCAAAACATGCAAAATTAACAGTATGCTCCTTTCAGAGTTCCTGGGTTCCTGAAAAAGTGTTTGTATATACACCTTGGTGATTCATTCATAAGATTTATGACAGAAGAAGAAGAAGAAATGTCAGTGCTGTCCGTGTTTTCTCAGTTTGTGTCCCTCCGGTTTTTCCTGATGTCATTTGGCCTCAGAGTTCATCCAGAGGAGGGTTTGATTTAAAGACCTGGCACTACAGCTGGTATGCCATATATCTGTATGAATATTTAATGTGCTCCACATATCTGCACTCACGGAGCATGTCAAGCCAAAGTGTGGACGCTGTATTTTGCAGATGCTGCCTTCATGTCAGTCCCACTTTTCACGGCACGCTTGCTGTTTTAGGATGTAAGTTTGCCCTTTAACTTTGCTATCCGGAGCTATCAGGGAGAATTAGTATTGCTGGTCTAAGGGATCATGCAGGAGTCAGATAAGAGATAAGAGGCATTAGCCTGAGTAGTTAGCCTATTTAAAGACAGTTAATTATTTACCTCATTTACACTACAGAGCCAAAATAGGTGTGCCAGGTTTTACTTATGAGTTTGCTTTCCATAATGGAGCTGCACAGAGCTAACTGGGACTCATTAAAATTCATAGATTGCTAAACTAGGCTAGTCCAGCGGTATTTTGGATCCAGTGTTGAGATTGACCGGGCCTCATCTGGCCCTGTTACAACACTGTTGACTTTTAGTCCTCCAGTAATAATTAAATAGGTGCATGATGGGATGTCACTTTAGGGCAGGTCATTTATCCATGCTAAACACACACACACACACACACACACACACACACACGCAATGCAATGACAGACACTGTTGCACACCAACACACAGACAGGCATGAATGTGAGAAACTCTGCTGGGTTATTTGTACTTAAGGAATCCCTGTCATGGTGAGAGAGCAGCTTTACACACACACACACACACACACACACACACACACACACACACACACACACACACAGACTTTTCATGCACAAAACCACAGAGGCAGTAATGGTTGATTTGTGTGTGTGTGTGTGTGTGTGTGTGTATGTGTTTGCGTGTGTTTTCCATTGAGCTCATTTATCTTATGGGGTGTTATTTTTCTGGGCCAGTTGGTTGCTGTGGGCAGGCTGGTGAATCCATCATATGGAGAGAAAGTCCAAAACAGCTAGACAGCCTTCTCTTCTCTTCTCTTCTCTTCTCTTCTCTTCTCTTCTCTTCTCTTCTCTTCTCTTCATCTGCCCACACTCCCAACCCTTCCCCTGCCTCCCTCCCTTCCTCCCTCCTTTTGCATTTCTGCTGCTAAAGTCAAAAAGAGTGAGAGAAGGGGTCAGCAGCACTCAGAAACAGAAAGAGGAAAGACAGGAGGAGAGGTGCAGCATGACAGGTGAGAAGTGAGACCCCCGTGAGAATTTACCTCCTTTTCTGACTCATCTCCTCATTTTTCCTTCCTTTGCTCGCTCTCTTTGCTTGATCAGTTTGCCTTCTGTATTTCCCAGTATTTTCACCCTCCGTTCCATTTTGTTTACCTTGCATTGCTCATCTTCTCTTGATTTTTTTTTTTTTTTTTTTNTTTTTTTTTTTTTTTTTTGGTGCCTCTTTTCTCACCTCACTCTTTTTCTGCCCCAGTCTATTTTTACAGGATAGAACATAGGTCACGTGCTTGCCTTGGATGTGTGTGAGAAAAGGTGCAAAAGTGAGAGAGAGAAAGAGAGAGAGCGAGAGAGAGAGAGAGAGATGAAGGGGGAGAGTGGGATTTCTTTGTTAGCATTTTAGCAGAATGTTAGTACTGTTCACACAGCTTTGGGAGCTGGCAAAATGCACGAGAAGGCTTGCTTATAATCAGGCTACACACGACTCACACATCCCCCCC
>VXCM01002312.1:51927-84963 GCA_014773175.1 Lucifuga dentata
CCCCTACACACACACACACACACACACACATGCCTGCATGCACACAAAAACAGAGAAATGAATACTGAGCTAGTCCCCCAGTATGGCACTCAGCCAGCTCTTTTCCCAGACAGTATGTGAGTGTGTTCGCATTTGCAATTGTGTTCAGTAACATGTTTGTTACTGAACGTGTGTGCGTGCGTGCAAATGGAAGCAGGGCTACATAGCTGTCATTCTAAAATCAATAGCGTGTGAATTGATAAGTGTTGGTTTCATCCCAGACATGTCCTGCCGGCTCGACAGAACATGCTCCCACATCCCTCAGCGCTGTTTGCAGCGTCTCAGTTTGGGTTCGACGGAGTGTGTTATTGCTTTCCCGTCGGCATGTGAATGTGCATCTCTGTTTTGCCATGAGTAGAAAGTTGTACTTAACGTGCAGAGGTGTCCAGGTTGAATTTGTTTATGTAAATCTTTTGTGTGTGTGGGCATGTGGAAGCAATTTTACCTGTCATAGAAATGGAGGCAGATGTAATTTGACATGACATTGCTGCAAGTGATCCATCACCTATAACATAAACAACACTCCTTTCCTTTTCTTCCTATATTCTCTTTCATTTCTGCCATCCTCTGTGATTGCATTTTCTCTACATCCTCCTCTTTTCACACTCCCTCCTCCCACCCATCTCCAGCTGCATCTTTTTTATCCCCTCTCCGCCTCTTCTCAAGATCTGCTAATGTTAGCACAGAAAAAGCCAGATAACTCACATGCTAATTAGCAGTAGCAGTAGTTTCACCACCCTAATTAACTTCCATGGGGAGAGATTGCTAGCCGTAATGCTAAAGTAGCTCCATACTAGATTGTAGTGGTTGGCTGTATGTTCCAATGAATAATAGATGGTGTGTCACTTCCTTTATCGCAAATGAAAGCAGGCAGCTGCTGCTTGTGCTGGAATACCACTGTAGGGCGTGAGGCGAGCCATCGGAAAAAAAAGATTAAAAAAAAGAAAAAGAGTAACGCTTTGACTTTCTGTAAGGAGAGATAAAGAGATGGAGGGACCGACTGAGAAGAAAAGAGAAGCAGGGTGGGCAAGGCGTAAGGTTATCTGCCCTTTGACAGAAGCAGCAAAGAAGAAGTAGATGCAGATAAATTTGAAAATATACAGTATCGTCTCTTTTTTAACAACCCACCATAGAAAGGAAACAGGTCACTCATCTCTCATTGTTGCACAGGGAATACAGAAATTGCCAAAAATGTTAAGAAATTTACTGTCTCAATGAAAACTTTTATTTTGTTTGTCCTGTTGGAACACAAAAACTCCTGAATGAATATTTAGTCCATATCTAAGAGCACGAAAGGCTACGTTTTTTTTTTTCTTTGTTTCGTGTGTTACAGTTAGAGCAATGGTATTTTACTTACTGTTTGTATGGTGTGAGCAGCCATGTTGAAACAACGTCAACACTGACCTCAGGGTTGGGAAAGCTGGCCCCACTTTCCCAGTCAGAAGTCTGACTTGAGAGGGCATTTTCTTTGACTTTCCTCGTCAGAAGTTGGAAATTCTGAGCTCTGAGTGCAGCATTGCACTCAGCATTGCTGCCTGTCTCCACCTTAAGCAGGACACATCTGTCACTATGCATACTGATAAATGCCTTGCTCAGTGCATCATGCATTATGGAAGTTATCATTGACATATCTTTATGTTTATGCGGTCAGACAACTACACAAGTGTAAAACATGATTTGATCGAGGTTCTTAATGCAGCAGCACAGGAGTTACTGTCTTGGTTAACAGGGAGCATTTACAACCTATATTCATTCAGTTCTCAAGATATTCATCAATGTCAGTGAAAACAGGCCATATATTTAACTCTAGTCCTTTGCAGATAATGGTGGTGGTGCAAAATCTTGTTTGTCAACAGAGAATATGAAGAATTAGAAGTGAATTGATCATCTTTATATTGGATTTGTTTCAATGTTCTGGTAACACTACTGTATAAACTTTGCCTCAGTCATAGTCAATTAAGAGTCAGAGTTATAGCGGAAAAGAATAAAGCTGATGGCTCTGTCTGATTACTGATTTGACATGCAGTAATTTACCATTCATGTAAGATTTGTAGTCTTCCTTCATGTTCACATCCCAGCTGTGGTTTGATTGAACGTGCTTTGAAAGGTCAGTGGCAAAGCAGTTTCAAGTTCACAGTTTGAGTAAAGCAGTGTGGCGTAAAATCTGAGCTGTGTGTACTGCCCCAGGTAGCACTGCTGCAAATATGTGTAGATGAGTTTAGATTGGACATGATTTCACACTTAAAGGACCATACTGGCAGTCTTGCATGTTTGAGCCTAATATATTCAATTTTCATACATTACGTTACTGACAACCATTTCCCAAAGGATAAAACCGTGTTTCAGCTTTCCTGGTATTTTGCAAAATCTCTAATCTTTCAAAAACAAAAATTTTCAAGTGATACCCACCTTAAAAATCAATGTTTTGCCTGCTAATAGTTAGCCTTATGAAGGAACGGTCGTTTAAATTTTTCTATAAATGCAGGTCTTTTTTTGGGACTGTATTCCCCAGTGCATTTTCAGATAGCTCCACACTTTTTATTGCGCTTAAACGCTAAAATTATGTAACTTCTAAAAAAACCTGAATACATGTTTGCAGTGATGGATTATCTATCCCAAGAATGTTTCAAGTATCAACAAGTTGATTTTAATAGCGTACCAGAATGAACTGAAACCAATTGCAGTCTGGAAGGTAGGAATTTTTTTTTTTTTAAACTCACCTCCAGTAGTATGCTTTGGGAAATGACTGTCAGTAACGTGTATGAAAATTGAATATATTAGGCTCAAACATGCAGGATCGCCAATATGGTCCTTTAAGATACCATTCCTCTCCTTGTATGCCACCCCTCTTGAATTCTTTTGTGCTTTATCTAGACAGTCTTTCATAGTGATTATATTTTGTGATTTGTTTTGCCCTACTTCTTTCTACGTAGCCTATTTGTTGAACAAGGCGCTCAATCCAAAGCAGTGAGCATTTTTAGCATTTTTGCTAAAGGTATCTGCTGAAATCCATTAGCTTAGTATGAAGTTCCTCACGAATAAACAAAACTATTTCAGTTGACCTATAATTAATTCGCGGTCACTCTAGTCCTCTGGGAATTTTATTTAATGAACCCCAAAGACAGACATTCCCTCGCTCATTTTCTCTCTGGGTTGAAGAGCCAGATGTAGAGCAGAAAGGGAACCATCTGGCTCCTGCAGAGCACATACAGTGTCATACTGGGCAAGGCTAGATCACACCGAATCTGGACCAAAACAAACACTGATATGTGGATTATTCCTAGAATGGCCCTGACTGGGCTGGAGTGATGAGAACACATTTAGGGAATACGTCTTCTGGGTAAAATGGCCTAAAAGATATATTCCCTAGCGCAGCACTTACGTAATGTTGAATGAGAACAATGTAGTTCTTGTACTATACATAGCCAATCTTAGACTGGAGTGAGATGGATCAGACTGTGCTCAGAGAGACGTGTTAGAGAGGTGGGATTAATCTGTTCCTACAGGGCACACTCAATTATCAGATAAATGTCTCCCAATTCTGTCTTCATGCTCTGGTGCCAGCATCATCTTTTACCCAGTCTATGATGATTAATAAGTTCTGTGCAGGACCTTTAACTGTAACACCTCCTTTGCTAGGCTGAGAAATTATCAATCACCTCTCATAGTTTAACAAAAGTCCTACTAGTCTTGTCAGAGCTATTCATGCAAAAATTGACATTCAAACCTGCAACTCACTTGAATTAATTGCACAACATGTATCATAGATAATGTCTTTAAATTGCATTGTTCTGCTCTGTACAGATGAGCACAAAATCAATCATGAATATTAGATTTAACATCATAATTGTCAGAATTGCAATTATACAGATTTATGGCATTGTGAGTCATGTTTATAGATAGACTTGAATTGTGTTTCCTGCATGAGAAATGCGTGTCATTGTGATACAATAAACTGTGTTCGATAATGCGACCTTACAGTCACATAGAAATGTTTTCCTCATGTTCATATTAGAGCACATTTTAGTTACCGAGCAGCATCTGTTGTTATTATTATTTGAATAGATATTTGGTATTATCTAGTCTACTACAAAGTACTGGATGATGAAGGTCTGTGCAAGCTGGTAGGAGATGATCTCCTTTCGAAACACACCTGGTGGGAATCCACAGATGTGCTGTTCCTGTAGCATGTATAAGTAATCTGATTGATTATATATGGTTGGAATACAGTGACCTCAGCATTAGGCAGAGTTGAATTTGAAGAGACATAATGTTTGTGAGACAGGCGAGAAAAATACACAGATCATCCTTCGACAGATCATCAATCATCCTTTAATTTCAAATTTTCTCCTTGTGTTCAGTGGTTTGAAGCTAAGATTTTAAAAAGTGTCTGTAAGTCTATAAGTAAAAGTATAAGTACTTGCTTAGGTCAGAATTTACATTTCAGCTCTTGCAAACTTGCCTAATTGGATGAACTGAATGAATTAGATGAGTCAACACTCAACCAACTCTAATCGTGATGCACAGACAGGAGTTGTCTGAAACTGCTCTACAACAAGGAGCCAAGTAGTTTAAAGTCTTAGAATGGAGTCTAAATGCTAATAGAGGACAATGCATGGTGCACGCAATTAATTGTTGAAATGGCATCTCTGAAAGACTGAGCCACTATAGACATTTAACCATGGGGCATTTAACTTAGGGCACTTTGCATATGCATGCACATGTAGTCTTGGTTGATTTTATTTGTATCTCGGGCTGACAGTCCTGCCAACCTTCTCAGCGTGGTGCAAGAGTAAACAGAGATAGCTGGTCCCATGTTAGGGCTGCGATAAGAACTTGGCACCTGTGTTATTGTTGTTGGCCTGCCTGTTCCACATTCTTCTGCACTTGCTAGCAATTCCCCTATTGCTTTCATGTAGCTGATGAGGACTCACATTTAGAGGTGCAGCTGTAGCCAGTGTACACTACTTCAGTTTGGGTGTGTGTGTGTGTTTGTGATTATGTGTGCGTAAGGGAGAGAGACAGATCGTAATGCATTCATGCATGAGACAGAAAATGACAAGACGATGAGCAAAGCGAGAGGGGAAACGTAACAGCAAAACCTCTGTATGTATGAGATATGAGTGTGTACAGCTGCCACTCCCGTTTCTGCATCTGTTCTTCTCTCTCCCTCCCACCCACCCACCTTCTGTCCCATTCACACCCTCTCCAATCTTATTTCCTGCGACCCTGTCTTCGGTTTAAGCCTGCTGTGTGTCAGTGTATCAGACTAATTCAATGTCCTGTAGACAGAGACTCCATTGTAATGACCCATGGCATTCAATTAATGCTTGTCCCCCTCTGGTAGGCTGGTTCAGCACAAGTATGTGTGCATGCATGTGTGTAAATTCCAAATACCAAACAAGCTGTCAATGCACGGTTTTTTCAAGAACATCCTCATTACCAACCTGTTTTAGGCATTTTACAATACTTTCTTAATTATGTGGCTGATTCCTTTCATGTCAATTTCAAACATAGAACAAAACCAGTATGCTAGTATGCATGAGGTCTCCAATTTGATGACATATGAAAAAAACCCAGCTGTCAGCATGAGCTCATTTACTGTACTCTCATTATTCCAGCCTTCCGGTCTTCACATTATGGATGTCGTCACTGCTTGAGCAGCTGTCACACTTATTGAGTTGGTGTTGAGAGATTGCAGCATGCCCTTTAAGAGGTTACGTGGATGTATGACAAGGGCACTGTGTTTACTATTCATTGGATGACTCAAGTGACATGATAATTTGCATTTATAAACCCTCATGCTCTACATAAACGCAAACATTAACAGCAGTGACTAATAAAGTGCCTAAATTGGCACTGACACATGCAAAGGTGGTTGCCTTTTACCTTTATCCTGCAGCAAGGGCCATGAATTTGCATTAGTATTACCTTTGTGAGCTTCCAGATCATTGCCATTATCACTGTAATCCAGTGTGGATTATGCATCGTTAGCATCGTCACTGTCCTAGTATTTAATTGCTGACCTCTGCAATCTCCTAGCTACCATTGTGTCACAAATCAGCCCAGAGAACGTAACAGAGTAAGAAACACAACAAATTCAAAGTTTAAAATGGCCAATTTATTAATTAAACTGCAAAATCAATAGCATAACATGCATGGCAATAACATCTGTGGTGTCAGCAGCAGATGAATAAAATCTGTGGTGTTGAGATAATGAATGGTGTACTGCTAACCAAAAGCCAAAAACAACATACCAGGAGATATTTGTGAGGAGAGAATCTACCATATCACGCTAATAGAATACAATCAATAAGCCAAACCCATAGGTCCCAAACTGCCTGAATAATTTTATTTTTGATAGGTTCTTTACCTCCATAACATGTTTACCTCAACATTTAATACATCTGAAATTATCTGCCTATGCACTTAGTTAAACACACCCACAAAGTACGAGTCTAGCTAGCAAGTGTTTGGCTAGTATCCTTGTTTCAGAATCTGTGGGTGGTGCCATGGAGTTGGCCAATCAAAATAGAGCAGGATTTTTGGGCGGGGTCTTAAAGGGACAGTGTCTAAAACAGCCTGGTTTCACTCAGTGTGCACAGTAGTGCTGCAGCAATGAAGAGTAGAAGTGAAGCAGTGTGTTTTAGGCCATTAAAGCATTATAAAGGTTTCAAAATATGCCTCTTATGAAAATAAAACATATAATCTGTATAATAGGTGCTCTTTAAAACCTAGGACACATGGGGCCAAAAGTGTGTACTGGCAAAGTATCTGTGAACAGAAACCAGGAAACGGAAACACAAGTGGAGAAGGTGTGTGTGTGTGTGTGTGTGTGTGTTTATAGACTGAAATTATGGCCCCCTGTGTTATCATTTATGGTGATCATGTGTATCCATTTGCTGATCATGAACATGCTTTTACTGTTGCTCTGAGACCTTCATTAGCCACACGAGCTTCCTCTTTCCTCTTTAATTAAAAGAGGAAATCTCAAAATGAGGCTGTAGTTGGATAAAGCTCGTTTTTTTTTTTCTCAGAAGGAATACTTTACACCTCCTCTTCATCCCTCTTACAGTCCATCTGGNCGTTTTTTTTTTTCTCAGAAGGAATACTTTACACCTCCTCTTCATCCCTCTTACAGTCCATCTGGCTTTCACGCTTCTCTCCTTATACTGCATCTTTCTCCTCATACTCCCTACCCTATCTGTCTTCTTCTGTCCTCCTTCTCTCTCTCCATCTCTACCTCTCTCTCTCTCTCTCTCCCTCCATTTGGTAATAATCTAATTAAGGAGGTTTTGTTGCCTCCCAGCGGTGTATAATTGCCAATGGGGTTTGCTTGTACCTCGCTCAGCAATTACATGCAGCATTCTTCTGCTCCCAAATCGGCTAATTAAGCCTTAAGGACAGCGAGCCGATTGTAGTCTTATTAAGTAACAGGAGGAGTCAGGGATGCCCATGCTCTCTGCTCCTGGGAGACACAGAAGGATGGAAGAGTTGGTTGCCATGGTAGCAATCACATGGTGTCAGATCCTTTACTGTGGCTGTCAGTCAGTTGATGTGTGTGTTTTTGTGATTGTACTGTCTGTTTGTGTGTAACAGAGACAAATATTGAGCAATTTCTGCTCCAGGTCACCATTTTTTTTTTTATATTGTTAAGGCTCAATCTATGAAGATGGGACAGGGGCCAAATAGAGCTTGTCACAGTTCCTGTTGAGGCCCCTGAATGGACTGGCTGTCATTTTGATTGATTACATTCCCAGCTCATGTAATGCTTGCCTTGCAGTATATCCACACACAGAGCGGAACACATAACTTTAGCCAGTGGCCAGGAATAAGTGCTCATATTCTAGAATACAGTGTATTAGATAAGAGTTTTGTAGTATTTGAATACAGAATATGTAACTATGCTGTAATGATTTTTTTTTAATGCAGGTCAATCAATCAGTAGCCCTTTAACCTGCAATTAAATCAAGGTGACTATAGCTTTGTGTTTGGTTACTGTGAAAATCTGTTTTATACTTCAAAATTGTCTCAGGTCTTCACAGAAAAGCAGACTGAGGTCGTTCTTCTCTAGTGTAGCGTACCACATGCAGCTAGATACAATGTGGAGGTGTATTCCTATTCTTTCTACAGACATCAAAGCAGCCATTTCAGATGGGAAATTTTCCTCTGAAGCAAGTGTTTTGTATTCCCTCAAGACCTCTAACTTTTATTTCAGTCTGCTTTATAGTATTAAAGCAGGAAATTAAATAATAGATGACAGAGAGGAAATGCCATAAAAGCAAAATTGTCTGCAATGAGGCATCATTTTATCTACCTATGCTTTGATTACAACACGTTGCCTCAGGAAACCTTAATAATTCCAAAGTCCTGTCTGTAGTGTCTGTTCTAATATATACTGTGTGGACAGTCTTATAAACATAATAAAAAATGTAAGTTACACCTGTGAAATTGACATACATGTAAATATTCCAGCATTTGTTAAACCCAAACTTCAGGCGCTGTGTCCTGCTGCTCATATAATAGATATTTTTTCCGGTGTCACAAATTTGCATGGAAATTGCATGAATAATGTGTGTCTATATAGCTTCCCAGTTGATATTTGACTGCAAGGGCTTAAGTATTTGTTTAATGTGGATTTAACCTGCAAAGCTCAGTCAAGGTTGAACAAATTGCCTCGATTTATTAGTATCAGATATTGTTTGTATTTGAAACGTCAAATATCTGGTAAAAGTTTTGCCTGCCCTCAGTGAATTGTTTTTCATCTCATTTAGTGCTGCTTTACAATAGACTCATTTAAAAAAGGGCATATAGTTCTGGTTTCTTGGCTTCTAAAACAGGCACTACATGAAGCATGTTCCCTCTGTGAATCTGTCCAGCATTGTGGTGAGTTTGAATGGCACTTTAAATGGTCTGCCTCAGCAAAGCAAATGAAAATTAAATTAATGGAAACAACAGCACTGCCTGTCACTATATTATCCAATTAATTAGTACAACTTGGGACAAAAAGAAATTTTGTCAGCAGAGCATTTGAGAATATGAAGGTATTAACCACATATATGTTGGTTAAATCTGAAACAGACAAAAGAAAAGGTGGATGAGTCTGATAAGGAAAATGCCACTTTAGTATGACTATGTGCACTGCTGAAACAATGTTAAAGCACTCCTTTCTCTTAAAGAAATCATGTTGTTTAGTTGTGTCATTTAAATATTATATTACATTCCATCATGTTGGCTTTAGTTTAAAAGCTGATCCACATTGCTGGGATTACATTTGATATAAGTCATATTTTCCAAGATTTTGCTTTTCTGGCAGCCTAGCCAAGGCTCTGGTCTTGGTCTTAAATAAACAGTATTTATGTTTCAGAAAGGCAAATATTTGTTCTCTTGTTATATGGAAAAGACAAGTACATTGTGTTTTTCAGTTGCTTGACTGAATGTAAGTGCAGTAATTGTTCATTCTCATGAAGGAAATTTTTTATAATGTGTTTAAGGCAACACGTTGGATCCACAAAACCAGAAATTGTTTTCCTTCTTTCACTTTAGTTTGTCAATCATGTCACTTGCCTCCTGTAAAAATTTGAGGTGGTAATGCTGCATTTGACTTGCAGAACTCAAATTTTCGACCGCCAACAGATAAAAGTAAAAGAAAACGCCCCCATTACTCTGAATTGCTATCAGAAAGTCGGGCAAGGTTCCTCAACCCTGAGTTCAGTATTTCAATATGGCTTCTCACACCCTAAACAGTAATTTATCTATTTATAAATGAACTTTTAGAAGCATATTCTTTAAGTCAAATAAAACTGGCAATGCAAGTAGCTGGTATGAAAAGGTAAAAAGCTCATAAATGTTAAATTGTAGCTTACTTTGGCACAACAGAGCAAACAAAACAAAAGTTTTCATGCAAGCATTTCCCACTTTGTTTAACTTGTGGTTGTAAACGCGTCGTAGTTCCAAGTTACCATTACCACTTCCAAGTTCCAAGGTACAACGAACACAGCGTAAATTTTTGCAGGATGGCAGTGACACAAAATCCAGTCTCTTGTGCAATTTGAGGCGTCTGCTCTGTTAAAATATCAATATTTGATGATAATTGAGTTTCTCACACTTTTCTTTCTGTTTCTGTGTTTTTCTAGGCTGCCAGCTCCAACTGTAACAAACACAAATCGATGACTGTGAACTCAATCTCCAATGATGGACAAGAAAAGTGGTGAGGAACACTAAGTCTGCTTTCACAGAAACAATGAATCTCTTTAAAAAGTCTTTATTCATACAGCCAATACGCAATACAACTTGTGGCATGAAAGGTTAAACAGATAACTTCCTGTACAACAAACAACTAAATTTAGCCACAGCTTTATTTCTAAATCATTTCCCTCAGGTGATAACTGCCCTGTCTCATATTGTATTCATAAGCTGACACAGCGTGAGCAGTATTTTGCATGCTGATTAGTTTGTTTTGGCACTGCATGATAATTACATCTCAGTAAGTGATATGGTTTACATAATGAAGCACAATGTGTTCAGCACAGTGCAGCTCATCTTTGCAAAGGGATGAATGTAAATAATAATACTGGTAATAATCTGTGATATGGTTCCTTTTCATTTGTAAAGCGATTGCATGTGTTTATCAGGTAATTTTACTTTATGATTTCAATAATAATAATATTATTACTCTTAGTAATAATAGTATTAGTAGTGGGACAAGAGCAGTGGTGGTATTTGATTAGGTTTGATTGATTGCACTAATTTCCTACAGCAAATGGGATTCAGTCCAAAGCCAGTGAGAGTGGCGTTCAGAGGAAACAGCTGCCCTACTCAGTCGAGACCCCTTATGGATTTCACCTGGACTTGGACTTCCTTAAATATGTTGATGATATTGAGAAAGGCAATACCATCAAAAGGGTTCACATTCAACGCAGAATTAAGGGACCCTCAAAATTTAGTACTTTACCCAGGAATTTCAGCCTCCCTGGACACGGGGTACGGCCTGTCCTCAAGGAGAAGGACAGCACTTGGTCTGGGACATCCACCCTGGGGCCCAAGCCCAAATCCCGGGTGACAGAAGTCCAACAGATCTTTGACTTTAGGCCAAGTGATGGGGGAACTTCCAGCCAGAGCACTAAGGGGACAATCAGTCAGGTAGCTGGCTATGTGTCAGCCAAGCCCAGAGAAGAACTAGGCACTGGGGCTCGAGGACTTGAAGAAATGTCTGCAGGTATTCAAGCTCGGCCGAACTTGCTCCGAGCATCAAGCATGCCCATCACTTTGCAACAGCGGAAAGGTTCTGACTCAAGCAGCCCAGACCGTTCACTGGGAACACCAGAGAATGGGTCATCTGAGAGCATGTTCCGTGCCTCACCAGACATTGTAGAAAGACGGTCTGTTCCCCAGGAGCGGGTAGGGCTCCACCAGCAGATCACAGTAGCACTTAAGAGGGTCAGAGAACTAGAAGAACAAGTCAAAACCATCCCAGAACTCAAGGCTCAGATCTGCTCACTAAGGGAGGAAAGGGGACAGCTACTGCTTCAGCTCCAAGCTAAGGCCCAAAGCCAGGCTTCCATATCATCCCCTGTCCCAGTCTCGAGCACTACTGCTCAATTGACCACCCAGCCACAAGGACAAAGACCTTCAGGAGAGTTCCACTCACCTCTACTAACTCCACCTTTAGAGGCTTCAGACAGTGTGCTGACAAAGCCAGTAACAGGACAAGAGAAACACAGCGTGACAGAGATAAGCAGAGTGTTACAAACAGAGAGGGAATCTGTCACAAGCTCCCTTGCACATGGAAAAATTGATGGGTCGTCAGAACTGGAGAGACAAGCACAGCCATCAGAAAAATCAGACATACAGAAAACAGCATTAATAAATCCATCGGCGAATGCAGCGGAAAAGCTATCACAGGACGTGAAACATGTAGACTTACTTAGTAATATTCAACTTGGTAATGCTAAAGAAGGAAAACCTGAGCATTTTTCTGCTCATAGTGATGAGGACCTAAGTGTCCAGAAGCTGCATGAGAAGCTAGCGATACTGGAGACTAAACTTGCTAAAGCTACCAGTGACCTGGAAAGAGCCAATTCCCTTTTGAAAGAACAAATAGAGGAGAACAAGGTGAAAGAAGAGAGGATACTAGAACTGAGTGAAGGAATAAAGGTGGAGGTGTGTACTGCAGAAACACATGACAGGCCAAGAAGAGACAGCACTGACAGGGGGACAGAGACTGAGAAATTAGATTTTGCTCACCAAGAGACAGAGACAGAACTGCCTGGCACAATAGATCAGGGAACAGACACTGATAAGATATGTGTTGAAGTATGTGTGCCCAGAGAAAGAGCTGGGAGTATAGATCAAGGAACAGAGACAGAGAAAGTTGACACACATGTAGAAGTAGCTGCTGTGGATCTACCAAGACCAAGAGCCAACAGCATGGAACGGAGCACAGAAACCGAGAGGGTTACAACTCAAGATCAGACAACCGAAACACCAGTGGCAGAAAGAGTAAACCAAGTCACAGAAACAGAAGAAGACTCAGTGACAGACCATCCAATGAGGCCATGGACCAGCAGTGTAGACCAGGGGACAGAGACAGAGAGGGTAGATACTGTTGACAGAGTGACAGAGACAGAGGTGGCACAGAGGACAGACCAAGAGACTGAAACAGAGGTGGTTAGACGACAGGACAACAATCCTGCTAGAAATGTAGAATCAGAGAATCAAGTGACAGTAGAACATATACATACTGTGGTCAGTGAAAGACCAGAGGACAAGAAAGAAAATGAAATGTCTCAGATAGATACTGGAGACAGTGAAAGTGTGGTCAGGACAGAAGTTATCAAAGATGGCACAGCTGCATTTACAGAAACTGTAGTCAAAGAAACTTTAGTTTCTGATGTTGCGGCCCAAGATGAAAGGCGTACAACTGAACTTGCTGCAACAGGAGAAAATAAAGATACAGAATCCAAGATAGAAGAGAGTACAGCACGCAGTGATTCAGATACAAAAGACATTATACTCCCAAAGAGTGGAGTGACAGAAATAGTTGAAACAGAGCAGGAAGTACAGGAGATTGTAGAGAAAAAACAGAAAGCAGACAGCGAGGTTGTGTGTGTAACAATCAAAGAGACTGTGGTCACTGACACCGTTGTTGTAGCAGCAGAGAATTCAACAGTAAAGACAGTAGCTCCTGTGAGACCTCAGAGAGGCAGGAAGTCTGTAACCGAACAGTCCAAGATATCGTCCCCCCAACTTCAGGCTTCACTTGTGCGTCCTCATAGGGGATCCAGAGAAACTCAAGCCCAGCAGTCACAGCCCCAGACAAAAACCCAGCCCCAGACACAGGGTCCACCTCAGCCTCAGACTCAAGCCGGTGGGGAGTCTAGTGAGGCCCAAATCCAGATGTCTGAGCCCGAGATAAAAGATCAAGGCAAAACTCTGTCTCAGGTTGAGGACCACAGCCTAGCACAGAGTTCTCCTCAGGTGCCTGTTGATGGACAGTCACATCCTCAGGTTCAGAGACAGACAGAGTCTCAGAGCCCTTCTCCAGGGCCTGGTGAAGCCCAAATCCAGCCGCAAATATTTCAAGCACAGTCTCAGTCTCCAACCTCTGCAGCTCTGGACCTCAAAGAGGTTCCAGTCCCACAGAGGGGATCCAGTGTATCACAACCCGCTTGTCATGGATTAACTGAATCCCAGGTCCGCTCAACTCGTCAAGGGTCCACTGAGGTCAAACCTCAGTCTCAGGGCTCTTGTAGAAGTTCCAATGAATCTCAACCCCCTCGCAGAGATTCCACCGAGTCACAACCCCGGCGCAGAGGTTCCAGTGAAGCAGCCCAGCGTCGTGGTTCAAGTGAAGTCCAAGCTTCACGTCGGGACACTGGTGAGGCTCGCAGAGGCTCCAGTGAATCACCAACCTCACCTGCAGCTTTGGGCCAAGTCGTAACCCGGATAACAGGGCTTCTGGGGGAACAGTGGGCACAGCTGGGGAGCAGCTCAGGAGCTCAACAGACAGCCAGCCAGCAGGAGAGCCCCAGCGCACAGAAACAGATGGCAGGGAAAAAAGCTACAGCAACGAAAGGAGCATCAGCAAAGCCTGTAGGGAAAGTAGTCCCTGCAGCCACAACAGGGAAACCAGCAGGGAAACCAGGCCCTTCCAAAATGAGCTCTATTCAGAGCCAGCTGGTCAGCTCCCTCAGTGTCCTCTCTGCCTTCTACTCCCCAGGCCAGAAAGCTGCTGCAGCCAGCAAACAGCAAGAACAAGGTAGGCCTGTGGTTCAGTTAGGACAATATAAATGGTTGAAACATTTATCTGCCCATCTCTGTAAGATACCCGCCTACTTATCTGTAATAGACTTCTTAACTTAGAATTGTTCCACCTTCATATTTGTTGAACAAATCTGTTCCTCCTTCATATTTGTTGAACTATTCCCTTCAAAAATCAATTCTTGCACAATTTACATTCTCAAGGCCACCGAATTATACCATGTCTCTTCTGATCTTTGTCACGTCTCACATCTCTCATTAATATGTAAATGTGCAGTTTCATGGCATGCGCAATTTATTGCCATCCTTAAACTTTCCCTTGTAAAAGTTGGCCTACAACCAAATATTGGCAGTCTGGTTAGACAGATGTTTGTGGTGTCATTTGAGATTTGTATTAGGTCAGGCAGAGTGCTAAACACTCTTTAAGGTGACACTTTAAAGCTAATGTAATTGTACAGCCATTTTTTTTTTCTTAATAATGTTTCTGACTTAATGAAACTGGGGGAGACACAACACAACAGAGTGTCAAATACACTAATCAGTGTTGTCAGTGTGAGTTTAACTTTCCTGGTTAAATAGAATAAAGTTAGGCAAAAGCTTTTCATCTCCCTCCTGGAAGAAATATAAACCCACTTCCACTTCTAGCTACTTCATTATCTGACACTCTGCCTGCAGTCTAACCACTCTGAAATTCATAATTTAGTGGCATATCTATAAAATCTCAATTAAGGTTTACTATTAATAACCAAAAAGGCCAAGTATTCCCTTCCTGGTGCTTTAATTACTCTGATATCCCATTGCTCACTTCCTGAAAGGAAATTTTCTGACTGACCCTCCAGTTAATAGATGTGCATGCTTTCCTCCTATATTTTCCAAGCTGATTCCCCCCAAATTACTCTGCCACAGCATGTTATTCTGAAACTTTTCTAACATTGCAGGGCTAAGTTGTCACTTTACGGGTCCCATCTCTGCTTTTTTTTTTTTTTTTTTTTTTTTTTATTTTGGAGCCTCTCTTAGCACAATCTGCAATTATGCAGTATATCATATACACCTTACCTTTACATTTATACAAAAAAAAATATTTTTAATTATAGTAATTTAGGTAAGAAATGACACGGCACAAGTTTTGTGGAACCACTGCAAGTAAAACTAGTGAAAAATTTTAATCATCATGATATTAGGCTTTTGGTCATCTGTGGTTGCAGCACAGTCAACGAGCACCATATTGAAATGGGGCGTGTGTTTCGAAACTGTTAGAACTTCCGTGTCGAAATTGCCATCCCAAAATTGCCATAGTTTGTTAGTATTAACAAAACATACTCACAGACAAGCATAGAACAAAGGATGATTGTTGACAGACCAAACTAGCTTTAGCGTAGTGTCCTCGCGCTTTCTGCCGATCCATTTCCAGTTTCACATCACGGGCTACTAAAATCGCCAAATAACAAATAACTGATTTAACCAAATTAGCAAATAATAAACAAAACATGGCTAAATTATTATGTGAGCTAATGACCCCTCTTGTCAACTCTGGATGTCTTAAACAAAAGTGGACCAAAACACATTGTTGAGCACTAGCTAAATGGTATTGCTGGATGACTTCCAGCCAGTTTCTTTACACATTATAGCTACACACAAACACAGGAAAATGCACATACCCATGTATGTGCATTTTGCAAGCACACAGCTATATGCATGCACACAAGTCATCATCATCATCACACAGTCATCTAACAGGCAATGCTTTTTCTGTCCCTTGATATTTTCCTGTGCTGTTTATAGCTCAGTAACTCAAATACAGGATCTCTTTGCTTTTTATCTATTTATCTGTTTTATATTCAGAGTTTATTTTAAGGTCAGGTTGGGGTGGGGGTTGTGGGGTTGTGCTACACAAGTGCACTTTTAAATGCGTGTATTAATGATTGTAATCCATTACACCCAGTATTTGCGTGGGTGCTGTCTGCATCTGAGATTGTCTACATCTGAGATTCTCGGTCTGGCTTCACTTACCTCACATTACACAAACTCAACTCCTAGTTACACTGGAAACAGAAGCCAGCCTTGAAAAATTCTTATTCTTATCAATCATCAAAGCCTCGAATTGGGTTTTTGGAGACTTCTATGTTTGAACATCTCAGAAGATCTCTGGGAACATCAGAAATGGCAAAATTGTTTTAATCTTTTTTTTTTTTTTTNCTTTTTTTTTTTTTTTCTCTCTGAGCCATCTTGTATCTAAAAGCACTCTTCTTGTTAGAATGTGGTCATCATTTAGCTGGTGGTTTTTGTTTCAAAGCCACATTTTGTTTTGTGTTCTTGGCACAAAACAGTTGCGAGCCTCTGCACCAACAGCCATGCTGGGCTTTGAGCCAAAGGGAAGCAGCAAAGAAGCCCATGCAGAATCAATTATAGGGTAGTTATATGCATATGTAAGCCTACAATGTCAAGGGTGTATGTTGTCAGTAAGGCTTATAATGTCAAGTAGTAATTTATTTTGCCCTGGGAATAGTTAGAATGGCCCTGAATACTATGATTTAGAGAGCCAAAGTCGCTGCTGCAGTTCTGTCCAGCTGCTTTTATAGGTAAAATTTAAGGTCCTTTGTTATATTTTGTAGTGTACTTTTAGGTCATAATGAAGGTAAACAAAATGAAAAAAAAAATCAAGACTTTTTTAATCATAAAAAAGTAAGAAATGGACCTCATGGCCCAAATAAAAGTTGAAAAATAAAGATAGAAATTTAATAAAATAATCTTAAAAGGTATTTAAAATAAACTTGTCCAACCTTCAGTGAACAGATTTCAAACTACGTCCACCAGTTTCTTTGTGATCTGTTGCTTTTGTTTGGAGAAAAATAAATGGCTTTGTTAGATGTGTGAATGAATGAGCTTTGTTTTGATTTTTGGAATGTTAGTCCACAGAATTGTACATTTTACACTTAGACGATGTTAATGTTAAATTTACAGGTACTTTCATATGTGAAATGATACAGTATGATTTTTCAGGTATTGTACATATACACAAAATCTATAGATCACCTAATTCATCTTTTTCTCCTCTTCATCAGGTCTCAAATCTATCATGAAGAAAAATGGCACTGCTAGCAAACAGGGGAACAAGGAAACAAAGAAGAACCTGAAATTTGTTGGAGTGAATGGAGGGTAAAAATATTTTAAAATCATATCATTAGTGGTTTATATTTGAAAGTTTTGTTGGTATTTTAATTTATTAGATATAATTTAAGTAGTCCTCAAAAAACAGGGACTTTTTTCCCATTGTTTTCAGGTTTAATGTAATGTCCTGACTGTTTGATTATGTCTAGCTATAACTAAATATTTAACAACAAGGACCCATTTCCTCCTTGAATTAAAATGCGATCTCTGTATCCAGATATATTACCTGGACATCCACTGTCAGGACTTGCATTTACACACATTAAAAAATATTTTTGTTGCTGGATGTTGATCTGATCTCAGTAGCCGGTCGTTACACTATTAAAGCCTGTATTACTTATTGAATCCATGGATGAGCTTCATCCGTTTAAAAAAATAATAATTTTTTTTTTTTTTTGTGCGCCGTCACTCTCACATTCCAGGTGCAGGTACCCATTTTACCTCAGAAAGTCTATTAAGTTAAAATAGAAATGAAAATTTGTAAATGATGTAAAATCACTCTAATTCATTAGTCAGTAATTACGATCGCCTCCTCATTGTTACCTGATCTGAATCCAGCTGTGACTCATACGTCTGCTCCAGGCTGTTTATTATCTCTGTGCATTTAAAGACATGCTGCCCTGAATATGACCTCACTCCTGCTACTGTGTATGTATGTGTGTGCCTGTGCATGCTTAAATATATGCTGTACGTTATGTGAATGCGTTTGCACGAGTGTTGATGATATCTTAGCGCTTTGTCAGGGAGCTTATGTCAGCATTTTGTGATGCTGGATGGTGTGTGTGTGTGTGTGTGTGTGTGTGTGTGTGTGTGTGTGTGTCTGTCTGTCCAGCAAATTTCAAGTAAGCAGATGGTGGTAGTTGAAAAAATAAAGGCGTGTCTGTAGGCAAGAAGTTATTCTTTCGAGCAGATCTGATGCTAGTTAGTTGTCTGGTACTGCAGTTCATAGTATGTAACATACACACACACACACACACACACACACAACACTGTGCTTGACAGTAAGCCGCATCTCTTTTTTTGATGTCTCCCACAGCTGTATGCTAACAGTGATGTTATAAATTCTTTGCATGTCACGCTGTAGGAGATGTTATAGTAAAATCTTATTCTTAAGCTGTCAGACTGTAATTTGCCCAAATTTGCAGTCTGAGGAGCCTTGAAGCTAAAAAGTTGTTTTCCTCCATTGTGGATCATACCCATCTGCTCATCTTTGTTGACTTCTGAAAGAGATCATCTGTTCATCTTCGTTGACTGAGATTGAGCTAATTTTGGTAATGCTAGCATGAAGATGTTCGACAACAATATCTTCTATAAAAGGTTTACGTTGCTGCCAACACCTGGAGGCGGGCTGATGCTTGTGTTTCTCCTCTTTGGATGGTCTAAACTACCTTTGCTCTAGCTTGAGCTCCTCTGGAATCCAGAGAATGTTGTGGCCCCTGAATGCTTCTTGGGTATGTGTGTGGTGTGGTGTGTGTGTGCATGTGTGTGTCTTCAAATAAGCATGAATCAGTGGCATTCAGTATAAGACTTATCTGATCACAGGACCCACAGAGGTTCCTTCATGATATACCTCAGTGGGCACACACACCACTACTACTATAACTTCCACTACAACTAACACACACTCTTCATCAGCAATCCCCCAAAAAAGCTCCAAATATATCTCCAACCTTCCTCTGTGAACAAGGATGGGTTTTCTCCAAGGTTGCAGGTGTGAAGGTGCAAACATACCTACAGATTAATATGTATTTAACTGTGTGAAGGATATTTTGGACATGTGGGTCAAGGTTGTGTTAGACAAGCATCCTTTTCATGTCATGCTTGTGTTGTGGAGGGGAATGACCTGGTGTTATTGATCTAGCCTTGGCCCAACACTGACTTAACTGCTTTCCTATTAGCTTTAGCGGTTTGGATTTTGCATTGATGTGGCTGTTTGTGTAAATTTCTTGCTTTTTATGCACATGCTTACTTTTAGGGCAGCAACCTGTTGTTGATTTTTGTTATTTATGTAAAAATTTCCCCAGCTATGAAACCACATCCAGCGAGGAGTCCAGTGGAGATGAGAAGGTGAGGGGAGAGACAGAGGAAGCAGATAGCTCAGAACCAGAGGAAGAGAAGGAGGAGCAGACCCCGGCCGCTGAGAAGCCCGAGGAGGGAGCTGAGACCCAGGGGAGGGATACAGAAGCCTTACCTGAGGGAGGAGGTGCTGTGGCTGTGGAGACGGAGGGTGAAGGAGGCCTGTTGGACCTGGAGGGCAGCCAGGAGGTCCAGGATGAAGGGTGAGACAGAAAGAGAGCCATCCCAGCTGTTATGTCATGACCACAGTGCTCGTTTCTGATTGGCTGGCAGGTGTGTGCTAAGTAAGCGATACAAACTACAAAAGACATCCTACTTTTTAAAAAAAATTTTGGCTAGCCTGTTTGACACTGAAATGTTATACCTGATACATCTAACTGCATTATTACAATTATACCATGGCCAGGTAACAGAAAGAAACAAGGTTCAATTGATTTACTACTTATTTCCCTCTTTTAATGGCTTAGTATGAGTGCAATAATGTGAAACAGGGATAATTCATAAAACACAATGCCAAATTTAACATGTTGATAAGGGAAAATAGCATCACGCAACCATGTTCCCTCCTTCATAAATGCCTGTTACTGGCCTCTTTTAGCATTTGCCTTGAGAGAGGCGTTACTACAGTATTTCCTTATTTAAACGTTGGGTAAGCTATTCATAAAACGCATTGTCATGCACAAATTAACACCTAAATTTCAACAATATATAATCTGGGTGATAGCTGAAACTGTATTTGACTCATGTTAGTGCTGAATAAATTTGATAGATAAACCCTCTCAGTTGAATAAATGTTCTCTGATGTATCATCTGGTCTTTTTTTTGTTTTGTTCAGGGAACAGGTAGACAAAGGGTTTATAGACGCTTGCCTCTATGTAAAGGACCGCATGGGAGAGGTTTCATCCCCAGATAAAGAAATGGTAAGGATTTATTTTGGCAGATGCTTTTATTCTTCAAGACTGTAAAAAAAGAAAAAGAAAAAAGAACCTTTTATGTATTTTTAATGCTTTCTTAAATCAGCATCTGAAACAGCGATAAAAACGATTTTGTGTTCAGAGAAAATCCATCAGGGTCTTGTAATGATTTTTAATGTGTAAAATAATGTGAAGCAATGTGATTTACAGTGTTATACTTCAACTTAGAATAGGCTGAAAATGAAAGCTGCTCAACAGCCCAAACAACAAAACTGATGTTTAAGGAATACTATCTCTCTCCTTCCTCTCAGCGTCAGGTTTTAGTGGTCCTCTACCAGGAGTGGTTCAGGGTTTCCAGTCAGAAAGACTCACAGGCTGACACGGTCAGATTATATCTGCGACAAGTGGGCATGACCACGCCCACTCTCCTGCCATACGTGGTTAACCTGACAGACGGAAACGGCAACATGGCACTTCACTACAGCGTGTCACACTCCAACTTTGCTGTAGTCAAACTGCTGCTGGATACTGGTAAGACACAAAATAAGACACAAAACGCACAGCTACGCTTCAACAGAACAGATGAATGTTAACATACAGATACTCACTCTTATATCTTGGCGTGTGCGTTTGTGTGCGTTCAGGTCTGTGTGAGACTGACAACGTGAACAAGGCAGGCTACACTCCCGTCATGCTGGCTGCCCTCACGGCTGCTGAGAGCCCCGAAGAGCTGGAGGTGGCACTACAGTTGTTGAAACTGGGTGATGTCAACTCACGTTCTAGACAGGTAAACACAAATATACATTTACTCACAGAAGTTTGGAATCACCCAGAAATAGTCATTTTTAGATAGAAACTGATACTTTTATTTGCCAAGGTGGCGTTAAATTGATGTGAGTATATAGCCAAGACATTAGTCATTTTGCAAATGGATATTACTGCTGGAAATGACTGATTTGTAATTAATTATTGACAAAAAGCTGCAAAGCCCCATTTTCAGCAGCCATTACTCTTTGGTCCTAATGATAAACTCTTTTAGCTCATCCTCAATCACATTTAAATGCCAATTAGTTATTAGACACCTTTGTAATTGTGTTAGCACACTTATTATTCTCTTCAATTAAGCAGGTAAATTGTCTTTACTTGGGTTGCAAGGCTGCAAATTACTGGGTGATTCCAAACCGCTGAATGCTACTGTACACACACACACACACACACACACACACACACACACACACACACACACACAGTATGTATATTTATATGCTTTACAAGGTATTTTTTTAAATTTAGGATGAGTAAGTCCAGAAGTTAATAAATTGGGACATCAGGAAATATATTCAAAGTGAGTCACATTACAGGAATATAACAGATTGTTTCACATATTCATTGCATTCGATAATTGTTCTCAGCTGTTTTCTGACAGGAAGTGCATCCATCTATAGTGGAAAACAGACTGTTTACCCTTTTAGTTAAACATCATTAACAGGGAGCAAATAACATTTAACATGTTGGAATTATACCAATATGATAAGGGAAAGTCATGAAAAAGTCATAGAATTTAACAGTGAGGTCATAATAAGGGAGAACCCTGAGGTAACAGTGGCCCGAGTCTTCCTTGCTATCACCCTGGTCTTCTCTTTTACCCAACCATACACTTTTTCCTCTTCTTCCTCTTTTCCTCCCTCTATCCTCTCCTCTCGATCCTGCACATTCATCTTTATGCATCTTCCTCTTGTACCCATCCTCTCTCTCTTTCTCGCTCTCTACCTAGGCAGGCCAGACAGCTCTCATGCTTGCGGTGAGCCATGGCCGTGTTGCCATGGTGAAGCTGCTGCTGAGCTGCGGTGCGGATGTAAACGCTCAGGACCGCGAGGGCTCCACGGCCCTGATGTGCGCCAGCGAACACGGACACACACACATTGCTCGCCTGCTGCTGGAGACAGGCCTCTGTGACAGCACCCTCACAGATAAGGTAAACTGTTGTTATTATAGGGATCCTCTGTTTCTGGGAGACTATTCCTCTTACCTGCTCAGAGAAGAGAATTTAGAACCCAAAACCATCCATGGTAGATCATTTGCTCCATGACTCCATGGTAACAAGCGGATGCAGGTGGAAAACATAACCTCCTTTGTGGTGGTAAAACAGAAACAGATCATTATAGTACAGAGCCATTTCAATTAGCCGAGAGCAGGAACAGCTGTGTGTGTCTTAATTGACGTCCCAATGTCAAACACACAGATGATCTCAAGCTAGGTTAGCAAGAATTTACTCTTTCTCCACAAGCTCGCAGATATTCATTTAACATCCTCATTTTTAACGATTATTATAATATTATAATGATTGATTACTTATCTAAAATTGTGGCGCTGATCCAAAACAAAGGAGTGAAAAACCTGCCCAAACCTGACGTATCTAAAATTGTTTTTTAAAAACAGAGCTCTAACCTGCGAACTGGTCCAAAACAGATGTGAGGACAGTTAAACCCATTGTAAAATGTGGTCGACCTGAACAGACTCAAAATGAGAGAACACTTCACCAATTAAGCAGCAGCAGCTGTAGAAAACTGTAGCAATACATGAAGTAAAGAATTAATGTAGTCATAGAAACTGATTCCAAAATAAGCCCTATTTTTATCTCCTCGTCTGGTATAAAGCATATTGGCACGCATACTTGATTAGACTGAATATAATTTAATCTGAATCAGGTCTCGGTTCCAAGAAAACAAACAGACCCATGAAGATCTCTAATACAATTTCCAAGTATTCATGTCATGTCACAAAGAACATGCTTTCATCTTGAAATGGAAAAATTGTCATCATTTGAACAGCTATGGTGACTAACATATGGATCTTCCAAAGGTTTGTTAATTTTTTTGAGCCTGACTGATAAACTTTTTTTTTTTTTTTTTTTTTTTAAGGTGAGAGTAAACAAACATCCATGGACAGGTGTTTAGATTATTCTGATATTAAAGTGACAGGAATCATAAAGCTTATTTACTAATGACTCTTGCTTATGATAACTTGTCAGTAAATTGTAAATTTTGACTAGACCTTTAGGAATTAAGTATGTCAGTTGGTTTTAGAAAAACCTGAAATTAAGTTATCTCTAATCATTCCAGAATGCTGCTTTTCTGCTCATGTACATAGTATTACTCCTTCATCTGGGTAGTTGCTGCCTATATTCACTGTACTATCAAGATGCTGGAGGAGGAGACTTAAACCAACACAACACTACCACTGTGTGGATAAAAATGGTCACTGCAATGTGTTTGATACGACACAATGACATTTTCTCTCTGTTTCTATTTGTTTTTGTCCAGAACGGCCAGACGGCTCTGTTGGTGGCTGAGGGAGCCTCCCACCAAGACATAGTTGACCTTCTAAAGGCCCACGCTGAGGCCCGAGCTGCTGACCCCACCTCTGCCACAGACCTCTGAGCCAGGCTGATCCTGCTGACTTCTGAACCACCCGAGCTCTTCCACCCATTTCCTTTTCCTTCCCCCACCAACATGAAAAGACTGAATTAATCAGGAGGCTCAGCTTCCTGTGACCATTTTTTCCAACTTGACTTGGTTGTAGAGTTGTAGCCGGACATGGAGACACTGTGCGGAACATTAATGATCAGTGGAAGTGGTGAAAATTAAATACAGGATGTGGCAGGTCACATGCTAACTTCAGAAATTACAACTCTTGCTAACCGAGTTTGAGATGGTCTGTATGTCACATCTTTGTTCCACATTTCTGCCAACGGATGTTCTGCATCCACTCAGTGGACAGACACTGATACAGTGGTGAAAAGTCGTTGCCTTAGTGAACAGGAACTATGGTTGGAGGAACGGATTAGCGCATGGATGGAGAGATGCTCAGATGAACAGCTGCTTCTTACCATCAACAAGCTCTTCAGGCAACATAATAAGCACATGATCTACCTTCCAAATATATTACAATGACATTCTTTATATATTTTTTGTTTTTATGATTTTAACGTCATTCTTTTCACATTTTCACACATAAGCCATTATTGAAACCATAGTTTATGTAGAACATTTTAACATATTTTAATGACACACGCTCACAAAATGAGAGTTACATATGTAACTGTAGTTCTATGAATTATAACTGTCCATCAGACTTAACAGTTTCAGTATTGGATTTCTTTCATGTACATGTGAAGGTCAACACCTTACAACAAAGCTGCACGTTGGCAACCCTATAAACCCAGCGAAAAGCTTAAACTTAACCATCTTGGTGAAACATTGAGAGCCCGTGATCTCTGGCAGTCAGTTCAGGATTCATAGCACCACAGTTACATACGTAACTCTCATTCTATTTGATTCTTACTGACAACAGAGAGAACACCAGTGAACCTAAAGGATGAAAAGACAAAGTTTAAACCTGCAGGTTACATGACAACTAAATAGGCAGTGATAATGCTAGTGCTAGCTAGCAATGTAGCTAAACTCTTACTATAGCTAATCCACGTAAAACTGCAAGAAGATAAAAAGGAGACGTTCAGGTCCCTTTATGTGATAGCTTACATCACCAAGGTAACACTTGACTTTGTTTATACAGTATCTATAAGATCTCACATCTTTAGATGGATTGAATACACACTCTGGTCTTTGGTGGTCAGGAAGAACGAAACACAAATGTATTTTCTACTGCACTTTGTTTAATGTGTTTGTGTAAATAGTCCTCTCCAATATTCATGTCTAGTGGAATCTTATATCTCCAAGAGTCAAGATCTTACAAATTGGTGGTTGAATTTTCCATTGTCTAATGCATATTTGACATTATTTAGTTTTCAGTGTTTTTGTTCTTTGTCGTTTGTTTTAGATGAAAAGCAAATGAGTTACTTGGAGATAAAATGTTTCTGCTGGACACAAACGAAATTATTTTTATAACCAGAATATAACCAGACCATAGAAAAGCTAAAGTCTTGTAAAGTAATAGGACAATTGTACCATACAGGTGCTGCATGTCAATATACAAGTAACTCCCCCTACTGGCTGCCCTATAGTACTAAACAACAGTATGTTGTAATACTGTCTGTCCTCATCATCAACATCTCTCTCTGTTCTCCGTCCTTCAGAAGTAATGTACTGTATGTCTTGTTAACCTGCTTGTTTCACACTCAATCATGTATGCAGTGACTATGAAAATGCACAATGAATGAATGTCAGGCTGGCTGATACATTCCAATAATTAATGTAGCAAGACTATCGACATCGGCATGGACCACGGGACTTCCAGAGACGCAGGCAGATATGGATATGACAGGCACAGGAAGGACACCTGTCACTGATAAGAACATTTTGACAGCTGATTTCCTTCCTGTCTTCAGATTGACACCATTTGATCCTTTTTTTCAGGCCTCCAGACATTCATATTTCAATATGTTCACCTGCTAGAAGGCGCAATATCATTGGAGCGTGGGAACCGGATAGAGCGATTGGTTATGTCTAGCCTTAATGAGATGGCCATCCTACATTGTGTTAAATTTGTGATATATTCCAAGGAGCGTGGTCATCGTCCTCTCCTGTTTACCACAAACACTACACCCATATTCTTAAAGTATCTCACAGCAGAAGTACTGGTATTACACCATGTTTACAACTTAACACGTCTCCTTCAGTGACCTCAGCAGCCACAAAGCCAATCAGGCATCGGTTTACAGGCAGCAGTCTTCTGTACTCTGAAATCGGAAAAACCTGACCGACACAGAAAAGTGCAACAGACCGGTCATTAATCTCGGAAATTCCCAGTCTGAAATCTGAAACTTGGGCAAGATCTATCTGTCCTCCTTACCTGACGTCAAAAAATATGGCAGCACATGTGGTGAATGGTAACAGATTTCCCTGTGTATCATTTTGTAGTTGATGAAACTTGATTTTACTTGATATGAGCTTTTGAGTTGTGAAAAGGTGTTGTAACAACTTTGAGGTTTACATTTGTAACATAATTCGGCCATGCAAATATAGATTTTTCTGTGGGAATTCATGTTTTTCCAAGCAGAAGCACTGGAACAGATTTAGGTCGGAACTCGGGAGACTTGCGTTGTAGCTTTTCGAGTTCTGAATACAATGGATCGCAGCATAATTTTAACCAATAACAAGCATTTGTTTAAAGGCCCAGGTATACTTCAAAAGACATTTGAAAGAACAGGCCAGTTAACACATGCTACACCTCTGTGATTAGTATAACTTTTAAGAATGGGAGTTCTTTTTATGCCTCCATGCCATTAGGGGGCATGGGAAGAAAGATCAAGAATTTCCTAGACAAAGTAGGGAATGAATCAGAACAAAATCATGCTCTGCCCACTGGCCCCTCACCACTCAACCAGCCACCTGATATTTGGACCAATAACGTTCAGGTGGAAGTATTGGAGGTAGAAAACACAACAGCCAAAACACATCAGACAATGAACAGTGAAAAAGCTTGAATCACTGTGTCTTAAGCCTTATAGGACGTCTTTTTTGCTCTAAAAGTTCTACTTCCTTTGAAGTGGGCTTTTAGAATGACCATTTCGAGCAGATCTTTGAATGGGCTGGGCTCTGCCAGGGTCACTGAAGGTGGAATTTAAAAGGGAATACCACACAATTTAAAAACTGCCATATCTATAATCTCTGACTGCCCAGTCTGCATTTACAGCCACAAAAGAAGCAGCAATCCAGACAACCAAACAAGCCTTTGAGCTTCAGAATGGGTTTACTTAGAAATGAAATATCTTATTATATTTAAAAAGCCAAATCCCAACCTTACTGTTACAGTTATGCAGTGCTGTCTTATAAACTGTCTGAATTTAAACTATGTTTGAGACGGTGACCAATAATCCAAAACCAGTACTCTCATTCACAGACACTTTATAAATATGGGTGCTAACATGAGCCTATGTAAACTCACCTGAAGATAGACTTTTATTATATAAAGTATATTAATTATATAGTACTATACACTATGGCTGCATTTACACAGGACATGATAATCTGAATTTTAACCCCGTGCAGCATATCTTAACATTTCTTGGTTGTCTGAATATGGATAAAATAATGATTCCGTGTAGCTTTTCCCATCTCAGACAGCCAGAATATGATCAGGTCTGTGCTGGTAAAAGTTGATAACCTGTTCTTCTGTTTCTTTGTATTCAGTCTTTAAGGAATTTGCATCCATATACTTAATGTGATTCAGATGTAATGGGTGAAAACCAAAGAGCTGAAATGAATCAGGGCCACACGGCGTTAAAGACATGGTTCTCCGTTCCTGTAAATCCAGCCAAACACTGTATATACAGTATTGTGCAAAGTATATAACAAGTATTGTCTGAGAGTTTGCATTTAAAATAAGTATTAAGTATTTATTCCAAATCCTATATTTTTTACCATATATAGTATACTTATGTATGCATGGATAAATATTCCAGTGACTGTGTTTGGAGGGAATTTGGGAATCCAGCAGTGAGTGATTGGAATTTACACTATGTGTTTCCTGATGATGTGATTATTTGGCATAACATAGGTTGGTTGGGTGGTGTTTGTGTGTCTGATTCAGCAGGGTTGTGGATTGTGTCATGTGACCTTGAATAATAATTCTGACTGTCTGTGAGGTAAATGAAGCTGAATCAGTGCTGGCTTAAGCTATCAGGGCAACAACACGTCTGAATATCTGAGACGGTAAATGACAGAGTCCGATTTAAAAACCTGTACCTCTGTAATATTCCTTGTACAATGGATCTGTCTGTTACAAATCAGAGAGCTACTTCTAAATAAAGATTTAAAATTTATTAAATGCATATTTTTGAATTTTTTCCTCAGTCATTTCAAAGGGAGAGCATAAGCTGCTGTTAAAATGGTCTTTCTGAAAGACAATTTGTAAAACGTCAATGACGTCTTTTCAGAAAATGCTTGAAGAGATGTTCTCCTCAATTTAACGCAGTCCTTAAAAAGATAAAAAATACCATTAAAAAATACTTTGTGCTAATTTGTGATGCAATCTGTGATCCAAATGTAAAGAAAAAGGCAAAACACAGGACTAAAACTAGTAATTTGACTCAAACTTCACTAAATCTAAACCATTTATGTTTTTCTGGTGCCCAGTAAACACAGGAGTGAAACAGGCAAATATCAATTATGATCAGTTTAGAAATATTCAATATGTTTATTTTTTTTAGTCAAATGTTCAATTATGTATTTATGTATTGTATTTTATAGTGTAATTACAAATACTGGCCAGCAGATGGTGGTCTTACTCTGCAATAAGGACAGAAAAAGTCCCCAGCTTATTAAACTGTATATAAGAGATTTGAACTTCTAAATCAGATTCAAAAGAAGCAAAAGAGATTTTTAGCCAGTTGATCCATTATCAACTGAGCATTTTGCTTATCATGTGGTATTATGAAGATTTTTGTTTTATGTGCTACATTCTGACGCCAGTTAATATTGATTTATTGCTGCAAATATATCACATTTTAGCTTTTAGTTTATGGTGCAGTATCAATATAAAAACACAATTAATCATCATGCTAAGCCTCTGCAGCCCAAATAATGACTTTTTCATTGCTATTCCTAACGCACTCACCTCCCACACACATAAACAAAATGTAATAAAAACTATTGGAATGATTTGATTGATTAATACAGATTGGAAATGCAGTTGTAGAAAAACAGATGGTAATTATTCAGACTGAGTAGACAAGTGATTCGCTCTTAACTGAAGAGGATGATGTTTAGTTCTGTTTTTGAGTTGTTCCAGCTGCAGTAATTATAATCCCACAATAGACACTCAAGTGCTTAACACACATAAACATACATGCACACACACACACACACATAAAGCTTTATGGCATGCAATGAAATAACAACCCTCACCTACAAGCTAAATGAAGACTCGTATCACATTTATTCAGGGCGCTAATGACTAAAATGTGTCTTCTCTTTCTGTTTCACACACACGTGCACACACACACACACACACACACAGAGTGCACCTGCACATCAGTGTAATTGGCTCACACGAGAGCCCATGTTACACATCAGGAAAAGCTGATTTAGAAATTGCTTTGGGTAGGAAAAGTGCCTGTGTTAACATTACCTTATTTAGGTTTGGTTTTTATATCAGGCTTCACATGTTGTTTCAATAGAAGACTGTTCAGAAATAATTTTCTGTGTGCTATATTACAGCGTTATTAATCATTATTATCATTATATTTCCATTATTGTTTTAGCTACTGATGACATGTAACAGCAGTACAATGTACATGTGCATAATGATGAAAAAAGCTATACGCTAATGTGTGGTCAGATATAAATTTTGGACCATTTCACACAGATTTTGGATTATTGAGTTGGTAGAGAACCAATCTTTGAAAAAACATTGTTGATTATGCCCAAAATGTGCTTGTTTGTACATGTTTTCTCCTTTTTTGACAATTTGGCAAAGTTGCATTCTTTGTTCCACCAGACATTCATGTGGATTATGGACAGAATTTATGGAAGAACATGAGTCAAAAACTTCAACCAGCATAGCTAATGAAGTGACCTCAGAATCAAGATTATAGTTACAATGACCACTAAATCATGGGTGATGATGTGGAAAGGAACTTATCTGTTTCATGTAGGAACAATAAACAAAAACACCGAGTTTTAGGCTTTTCATTCCAACAGCGAGAAGACATTTTATGTAGAAACTGGAACAATATTTGACAGGGACAAAAAGTAAAACTGGTGATGAAGAAAAATTTTAGAGCCACTTATACATTTTCCCCTTATTAACTCCTGTTTTTAACCTAAAGCACCTAAAGAGAAGGATAATAAGGCCACCAATCAGACCCTTGGTTCGTACAATAAGGATCTGAACATCCTCCCGTCCCAGCAGGTAAGAAATTTGAATTCTGTATTTCTCCCAAACGTGAAGAGTTAATATGTGCAGCACAAATGTTTTTTGCGCAGCTGCAGCAAACACACACACACACACACACACACACACGCTGCTGCTGAGAGCCTCTACATACCACAGACGCCATTTAGGTGGGAAATAAGCCCATCACAGAGAATGAAGAGTGAGCTCATTACAGCGCTCCGTGTGGAGTCTATGGATGCCCTCACTCTCAACTCACACTGAGATCCTGTGCAAGCCAATTACACTGATATACAGGGTGCAATGTGTGTGTGTGTGGCCCCCCTCACACACAGAAACACAAAATTGTTGTTCAAAATGTGAATCTGCGCTTAGCAGTAATCTCATCAAATAACATACAAGTGCTAAACACACACGTGCGAGCACACACACAGCAGAAAGCAAGGTGGGAATATTGAATGCGCACGCACACACTCAAACACACACAAACACACAACTGTGCCTAATCTGAATTGCAGATGTTTTCGGCGAGCTCTTTGTCTGCCAGAATCATGATGATGATCCGTCCTCGTTAGCATGGAGACTTCTAGCTGTAATTATCTGCTAATGGCACTTAGCCTGTCAGCGCCTCCTCAAGAGGGTTTCAATGCTACAGTCTCACACACACCTTCATTCAAACAAAGATATATCCATGTGTTGAAATCTGACAAATTCCTATACTCACTGTTTTATGATCATGAAATAGATGTGCTTAACTCGTCACCATTTTTTCATACTTTATTCAGTGACAACACCGATAAATACCCCATTACTCAGGGTTCTCTTCTAGCAGGAAATTTAATTTGAAAGTTAGTGAACAAAGAAGCACCCAATTTATAGTTAGATGACCTATCGTACTATGGAGTAATCAATCCTTTTCAGCAGGCGGAGTGGGCAACAAAGAGAAAAGAGGAAAGCCAGGACCTTTTAATCAGAGACAAAACACCAGATCATTTTATACTGAAGTCTGGCTTTAGGGGCTGAAACATCATCCTGAGCTGGCACAGGAACATCGTGAAAACGACTTCACATTTGGCTCAGATGCATCGATTGCGGATGAGTCCACATCTATGATTCCAACTATTCTTGCAGGCGTATGTCGCTGCGACGTGTGAATCATCAAATTTCTGATGCGCTCACTCAGCTTCTCCTCAAAACTTTCAGCCATTTTTTTTTTTTTTTTAATGGTTGTCACATTTGCTGCTTTACTGACGTCAGCTGCCAAGGTTTTATAAGCGTTGCATGGTGCTAACATGTGGCGTTATTTATTGAGGACGTGCACAACCATCACTTCAAACAAATGCAGGATATGTGGCAGCCATCTTTGTGTAATCCTGGCCTAATGGTGCAGCCTAAGAAGAAACATGGAGCACGCTGATATGTTTGTCGTGTTTAATGTCTCTGCATCTTTTTGTGTGATTTGGAATTCAAAAGCTGGTTTAAGGGTGTAGCTATGCAGCTGGCCAACTCACCACTGGACACACACACACACACACACACACACACACACACGTGGATACTGTCCCATATCCCTGCTGCTGTTTCTGCCCCATCGCTAATCTCTGCAACTTATTATCCAGGAGATAATAGAAACTGTCATCCCCACGCCAGAGGAGGGAGGAAAGGCAGGGGAGGAGGGAAGGAGAGACAGAGTGAGAGAATGAGAAAGAGGGTGGCTGCATGTTGATTACCATTTTGAACAGAATTGAATTTTATTGGACCCTTATGAGGCCAGATGTACAATATTACCAAATCTGGCTCTGCTGTTAAGATGCCACACTGTGGAAGTTACAAACCAAGGAGTGAAACTGCTGATAGACGGAGTGAGTGAAAGAGAAAGGGTTTAAAAGGGATATATGAAGAGAAAATAGCTTCCCTGTTTTTTCTTCACATATCCCTTTTAAACCTTTTCTCTAAAGAGAAAGAATGAGGGAAAGGCAGGATAGTTAAAAGCTAGGAAATGAATTAGTAAGCAAGTGAAAAGCTGAAATAAACAAATAAATAAAGCTGTAATAAAATTTTATTGCGATGGCTGTAAAAAAAAAAAAAAAAAAAANAAAAAAAAAAAAAAAAAAAGAGTCAATGTTAATTTTAGAAATTTGTTGTCACGGGTTGCAGGAGCATCATAAACCTGCAACTCCTCAGCAACGTGTCTGAGGTGATGAAGCAAGAGAGGAAGATGATGAGAGGAAGAAATAATGGAGCTGTATGTTTTACAACAAGTGGTGGAGAAGAGCTGAACAGGTCAGCAGCCTGTCTGGGTTTCTGTTTGGAATGAGGAGGAAATTCTCTGTACTACGTGGTTTCTTCAGTGAGTACTGCAAAGATTATACAAATTAGATCAAGTAACATCTGATACTATTATTGTGATCTTTAAATCTTTTTTCGTGATTTGAGCGCTTCTTCACGTTACGAGCAATTCTGATAAACAGAATTTTTGAAAAGCTCTTTCTTTGTCGCAGCTGCATAAACAGATGAGCTTGAACTTCTTCATCAGTCCAGTTTTGTGTGGTTTTCCACTGTGCAAATCTCTTAAAAAACAAGCTAACAACAAAAGGTAACAACAAAGAAAAAGTTAAAAAAAAAAGAAAAAAAAAGCTAACCACAAAAGCTAACAATGAAAAAAAAGCTAAAAAAAAAAAAAAAAAAAAAAAAAAAAAAAAAAAAAAAAAAAAAAAAAAAA
>VXCM01002312.1:85031-106283 GCA_014773175.1 Lucifuga dentata
AAAAAAAAAAAAAAAAAACTAAGCTAACCACAAAAAAGATAAAAACAAGCTAACAACAAAAGGTAACAAAGTTAAAAAAAAAAAAGCTAACCACAAAAGCTAACAACAAAAAAAAAGCTAAAAAAAACCAAAACAAAACAAGCTAACAACAAAAGGTAACAACAAAGAAAAAGCTAAAAAAAAAAAAAAAANAAAAAAAAAAAAAAAGCTAACCACAAAAGCTAACAACAACAAAAAAAAACTAAGCTAACTACAAAAAAGATAAAAACAAGCTAACAATTAACAAAAGCTAACCACAAAAAAGCTAAAAATAAGCTAACAAAAGCTGATATAAAAAAGCTAATTACCTTTTTTATTGTTTGCTTTTGTTGTTACATTGTTTAAAAACGAAAAAGCTAACAACAAAAAAAGCTAAAAAAAAAAAACAAGCTAACAACAAAAGCTAACAACAAAAAAAGTAAAAACAAGCTAACAACAAAAGCTAACAACAAAAATGCTTAAAACAAGCTAAACAAAAGCCAACAATAAAAAAAAAAAAGTTAAAAACAAGCTAACAACAAAAATTTACAACAAATAAAGCTAACAACAAAAGCTAACAAAAAAAAGCAAAAACTAACATCAAAAGCTAACAAAAAAAGGTAAAAAGAATTAAGCTACTAACAAATAAGCTAAAAATCAAACTAAGCTGACAATATTTATGCCAATTTCTGGTTAATAAAAACATAAATTCACAGTGATCCTAAAATGTCCACAAATACAGATATAACCAAAAATATTAAAGGTCGAATGAAATAAGTGAACTACAAACATTACACTCTATTGGAAGTTTGAGCAGGATTTTCTCTGGGGAAGAAGAGGTGAACAGTTTGAGATCAGCTCAGCTACTCCTAAATTATTTTCCTAAGTGGGGCTGACATTTCAGGCTCCCAAAATCTATTATTAATTTTTACTGACAGGTGGAGTGAGGAGATGTTATGCACTCAGCCATCTGCATGTCCCAATAACTCCAAATCTAAATAATAGAGTCCGGCATGAGCTCCACTTCTGCAGAGATGCAAATAATGAGAGAAACAGAGAGGAAGGGTTATTGTGGAGTGAACCTGGATAGGAAAGTGGACCATTCTGGATGCTCAAAAAAGTCTAAAGCCAGAATGTTAAAATTTTAAATACTGCAGATGACACAGTGTGTTTGCACTATTTTTCTCCAGCTGCTCCGGATCCTCTCACAGTCCAAAGGTGGGCAAGTCAGGTGAATAAAACAACTTCAAATTCTCCAGAGGCAAAGCACTATACCGCCCATTTTGCATGTTTGAACCTAATATATTCAATATTTCAACTTCTCATACGTGTTAAGTTACTGACAATCATTTCCCAAAGAATAAAACCGTATTTCAGCTTTCCTGATATTTTGCAAAACCTCTTAATCTTTCAAATATTCAAGCGATACACCCATCTTAATAATCAATTTTTTCAATAAAAAATTAGGTCTTTTGGGACTGTATTCCCTGTGGAGACAGTCACTCTGCGCTTTTTATTACGCTTAAACACTAAAATTACATAACTTTGAAAAAACCTGAATGTAGGTATTGTTCGCGATGATGGATTACCTATCCCAAGAACTTTTCAGCAAGTTGACTTTAATAGTGTACCAGAATGAACTGAAACCAATGGCGGTCTGGAAGGTTGCAAAAAAAAAAAAAAANATGCTTTGGGAAATGACTGTCAGTAATGTTACATGTATGAAAATTGAATATATTAGGCTCAAACATTGATTCTGATTAATGAGATCAATCAATGTGAACAGTGATTTTTAACCCGTCTTATTTTTTTGATTGATTTTAACTGTCTCAATCTGTTTGTTTTTACCATTTTACCTGTTTTAACCTGTTTTTTTATCGTCACTGTCTTGACCTTGAAACATGCAAAATCCGGTATGGTCCTTTAATGCCCTGGCACAATCGGTCCTTTTAGAAACTTAATTGAATAAGGCTTTTATTTACAACTCAAAAATCATCTCTGCGGGAAAAAAAAAAAAAAAAAAAAAAAAAAAAAAANAAAAAAAAAAAAAAAGGTTTTTTTGCTCATTGCTCTTTTCCATGTTGGAGATTCGGTTTTTCCAAGTTTTGAATACAGTGGATTGCAGCATAAGTTCCATGTTCCTTTGCTAATAACAAAAACTTTCAGAATTACAAAAGAGGAAAACTTAATAGAAAGCTTGAACAGTTTTTATAAATTTAATATATCAATATATAGAGATATTTATCAACAGCTTGATTCATAGAAACGTGAGTGAGACCATTTGGCATACAGTACAGATATTCCATGTAAGTACAGAAGTTGCTAAAGTTTGAAGCCCCTCCCACCCCTTCCCCCACAACCCACCAATCATCCTCCACCCCCTTCCCTCCCACTAACACGTAACACAGAAAACCAAAGAGTAAAAGTATACAGGAGCACAAAAAGGCACCAATAAATTAAAACGATAACCCTTCTTTTTTTCTAACACACAACAAAATCTATTCAACAGAATTAAATACAGCATGAACACTAAAAATCTGCAATGTTTTACTGTTAAAAAGCGAAAAAAAAAAAAAAAAAAAATGGAACAGACAGGAGAAAAATAACACTTTGGCAGATTATTAATTTTAGTTACAATCAAGTAGTAAAGAAATCCAGTGCTCTTGTGTACAAATAAATTCATATATAGTCTACACTCCTTTTTTACCCCCGAAGTTTATATACATCATTTTACAGATACATTTAAAACATTATCAAAAAGTTTTTGCCGTATGAAAACCTATTTACAAGTTGTGATTCAAAACTGTTGGACTGTACCATTGGACCACCCTCCCCTCCTAAGAACGTTATCTCTTTACACAGTGCAGAAGGCTTCTTGGAAAGTTTTGTGCAACAAACAGCGTAAAAATGCCTGTGATATGGCTGTGGAATGGACAGAACCCCGAATGGTTTTTGAGATTTCCTTACAGCAGCAACGTTCTGAGAAAATGCAGATGCAGCTCTCCTGTAGCCAACAATTCCTATATTTGCTGTGATATTTCCAACACAATTTCCCTGAATATCGTCCAAATCCATGAGAATACTGGTATGTTATCAAAATGTTGCCCCTGCATATCATCTATTATGACCTCCCCAACCCCCTCCCCCAAACAAAAGATTTAAGAATACATACACAAACTTCCCCAAACCTTTATTTTACAGACTGGTAGAAAAAGGTAGACAACTCAGCATCGTCCTTCAAGTAGTCACACATCATGTACATCAAATATGAAAGTGGGAATGTTTCGGCGAGGAGACAGCAACAAGTTCAACTTAATAACAGACTCACAGTCCAAAAAATCCACGTGGAACCAGCTGGTAAGGGAAAGTCACTGGGTCAACAAGAAGAAAATTTCAGCCTTACACAGACTGAAACAGTAGTTGGGGGTGGGGGGCGTTTGTTTGCCCCCGTTCGATGGTTCACAGTAGGGAGGAGTCGTTCAGCTTCGGGGGTTCCTTGTTGTTTGTGGGGTTCTATGTTATTTCCTCCAGTGTGTCTGTAAACCCTTTCATAAAGACTGATAGCCCTTTCCAGAGAAAAGATGATGATGATGATGATGAAGATGGGAGGGCACGAGAGCGAGAGTAAACTGAGACAGACATCGAGGATGTCAGGAGGTGTATGAGAGCGGAGAGATGTAAACGATGTTAGGACGACTCGTGGGTTACATCAAGCACAACCATTAGAAACGCAGAGAGAGGAAGGAAAGGATGAGCTGCAGGACAGCGTCAAAGGAGAGGGAGCACATATCAGGAAAACAGTTATCGGATTATGGATTACGGATTATCACGGCTATTAGAATCTGTCATGACAGGCTAATAACATTTATTATATTTCCACGAAATAAGTCAAATCTTATATTCCTGTCTGGAATTTAGTTTGATTTGACGTATAAGCCAAAAATCCTAATGTGCTTTAGAATTTTTGCAATTCTTTACAAATGGAAATATTCAATTACAAGTTATACCTCAATCTATAAAACATGAAATCTATCCCAAATAAAACTTTATTGACTGTCAATGTATAACTTAGATGTTGTGAAAGGATGATGTTAGAGACAAAATTCAGCATGGTGTGCACCTACAATTATCAGTGTTTGGCTTTTATTCATCAAATCAAATCAAATCTGGAAAGTTGTGTCTATTTTGGATATTTTAAATTGAGAAAATAGTTGAAATCTTATTGAAAATTAACTGAAAATTAGAAAAATTCGGGATCTTGAGAAAAAGATTAGTAATACAAAAATCCAGATGAAAATTGGCTTATGCAAAGCAAAAACTATAAGTAGTTAACCCATTAAATCCTGCGCCTAATAAGCAGCTTCTTTGTGCTTTAAATTTTTGTCTTCACTTTCATTACCAAAAATTCCAATAAACCTCATTTAATGAAAACTGGAATGAACAGAGCAGAAAATGCAGACATTACTGGATATGTGTTGATGTAATATTAGGGTGAAAACTGATTCTATCTGTTCAAAAAAAAAAAAAAAAAAAAAAAAAATCCAGATATTAAGATAAGATATTAAGATATTAGAAACTAAAAACAAAGAATCTTAAATGTAACATGCCTTGCTGAATTTGCTGAAGCTGAATGGAAAGTTCCATGTAAATACATGTCAGCATATAGATTTTTGGATTTTTGTTTAGTTTATCTTGTTTCTCCAGAGCAGCAGCTACTGGGTTAACATGTGGGCTAAGACGTCAAGCAAAATCCCAGTAAACATGTTTGTATGCATCCATACATAACCGTACTGCAATACACACACACACGCCGATGCTTACACCCCCCCCATGCATTATTCTTCAGCCTCTCCATCTTGAGGCAGAGCCCACATGTTTATAGGTAAATTATACAGCCTCTTTACGAGGCAGTCTGACTGGAAAAACAATGACACTGACATTATAGAGAAGATTAGCTTCTAACTTGATCCCTATAAATACAGAACCACAGCGAAGCAGGTGTCCAGAAAGCATTACGGTCACAGCAGGTCCGCTATTTCTACAAGTATCACATATGATGAATTACAGAAGCTCCTTTTGGACTTTTCCAGCGACCTTCAGTGAGGACTGCTCTCAAGGTGGCCACAAAGTGGACCAAGCAATTGATCTTCACGCTGTGGCAATAATAACTTTTCTACAATGCCATGTTCAGTCACCTCAATAAATAAGGTATTTATTTATTCTCCTGACTGCAGTGCCTCAGTATAGAACTCCATCGTTGGACTGAGGCACACATGGATATGAAGACTTGCCAAGATTTAATCCACCATCGGGTTTGGGATTAGGGAGGAAAATTAAAATAACACATCCACAACTATACTAGCATACAGTACCTCCTAATATTCAGTATGTTTACATGCACATTATACTTTCATTTCTGTCTGTACTGTGATTAAGGCAAAAATGCAGAGTAAGACAAATACATCTGTGGAATTACTAGGATTTCTATGCTGAATATACATGACTGGTTGCTTGGTTAGTTTATGAGGGGAAACACGCAGGTGAGAAAATGCATGTGCAGAATGATTCTATCGATTGTGAGCTGATGCTTGACTTACCATTGCAAAAAAAAAAAAATGTCTGTTACTCAGAATAAACCAATATTGATGAATGAAGATTTCAGTATGATTATGGTGTTTACATGACATTAAAAAAAATGATTTATTGCCTTAACTGGAGTAGAACATAAAAATAAAATGGGAACGGGGATTCATAAACAAAAAAACCTTAATTACATTAAACAGCACATCGTTGTCCTCTTACTGACACATTGTTGTCAGGTAAAAGCCAATGAAGAACTGTGTTAATGAGCAGCTTCATATTTAAAAGCATATTCATACTGCTTCACCTGGGGTAAAAGCAAAATTGGCACGTTAAGTTGGAAAGGAAACCTAAATTATCTGCTTCAGAGCTCCATGTTTTAAGAGGTTAAAACTAAGATAAGAGAGATAAGAGATCCACAGAATGCTCACCCACTAAAGTGCATGTAAATTTACTGAATGAAAAAAAAAATGAGCACAACTTTAGTTCTAATTCATACAGTGCAACTCTGCCCTTGTTAAACTGTAGCTGTCATTCCTATCAAACCATTCCGTAACTGGGGAAATGTTGGGGAGGACTGCGATCTACCTGTCCACCATGCCTGTTGTCAGATATTAACAAATGGCCATGGTGCATTCATGAGCCCTAAGGAGAGAAGAAGCATCGTTCAGAGGGTGGAGAGGAGCGAGTGGGAGAACACCAGGACACAACGTCAGCACAAATCCAGCAGAATAAATGACCTACTATTCATCTTCTACACACCATCTGCCTCTCATGTGGTTTAGTCTGACCCTGTTGTTTCCTGTCTTTGCTCTCTGTGTTTTTGCTGTCATTAGCCAAATATCACCCACGAGCAAACCTTTATCTTTAACTAGCCCTGTTTGTTACACAGCAAAGGCTAGAAAGACATGTATATTTTTCTTTTTTTTACTTTTTGAAACGACTACAGCAGTTCACTTCGATGTTATGTCTAACTTTGTGAGTGTCCTACGGTATTCTGCGTTGCCTTGGTAACAATAAAATCTGTTCAGAAACGCAATAACATGTTTGAACATTTGACTCTATCTTCATTTACCAGGTTTTTGAAGACACAGAGGGTTTGACTCAAACCAAAATTTGCCTCGCAGCTCGACTCGAATGCTTCCTGCCTCAAATTTGTTACACAATGGAACACCAGCAGAAACAGCTCTATAATTTATATAATGCAGCTTCAAAACGTCTTTTCCCACAACGAGAAATGACATCCACAATAGGAAAGGTGTTGTCATCCTGTCACCAGGGCTTCTAACAATTCATGAACTTCTACAACACAATACAAGCTCTTATTGCCACAGCTTGGTGTAAACTCAGTCTGATTCACTAGGTTGGAAGCTGTGTGTGAGGACAGCTCACACACAGTGTGTGTGTGTGTGTGTGTATGGTAAGCTAATAGAATACGAGGCTCTTTACACTGGTTTACACATTTTCTCTCCATCCAGCTTTCAAATCAAATGAGTGTTCAGCTCAGTCGTAAGAGTATTACTCATCTGGTGGGTGCAGTGTGTGTGTGTGTGTGTGCAAAGACACAGCACTTATCAGGCTCGGAAACAGCGTAAGCAGTGCTTGTATGGCCACTGGAATGTTAGATTGATGTTTAAGAGTTACTAATTAATTTAGTTTATTTTTAGCAGCAGTTTGACCACTTAGATATTTAAGTGTTGAAACACAAGTTATGGCAAATTGATGCAAAAGCGAAGGTTTTTAGGGCTTTATCCAGTGGAAAGAACAATATAGTGTTGAAGACTTGTGCAGCAACAAAATACAGAATTCCAGTATATATATATATATATATAAAAGAAAAAAAAAGAAAAAAATTTTAAAAAAAAGCCCTTAGCATATTTAGCTTTCTACTCTCCCAGATGTTAATATTTATTATTTGTCCTTTTTGAGAATCTTCAGTTCTGATCAGCAGTGGACAAAAATTAAGCTAAAATGGCTCCTCAGNGTCCTTTTTGAGAATCTTCAGTTCTGATCAGCAGTGGACAAAAATTAAGCTAAAATGGCTCCTCAGAGCCTCTCTGATGCTCTGGCTGCCCTTGTTTTCTTATATTTCATTTTCTCATATATACCTTCTGCACCACTATTCAAGATATGAAATAATGCAAGTTGCAAAATGCCAAGAAATATGTATACGCTTGTTTACAAAATATCCAGTTAATATATACAGAAATAACTACTTAACAATAGATATGATAAAACATATCTGCCAACCAGTCACAATTTAAGACCTATCAATCGGGCTCTTCCCCTATGCTTAAGGCCGCAGTTTGTTTCATCCAGCCTGGCAGCATCCCGCTTGATCCCAGAACATGGTTGGGAAGCAGCCATGTTGATACCTTTTCAGAATGCCAAGACTGGAAGGCAGGGCGAAAAGCCACCATCAGAGAGAGCAGAGGGTGGTGTGTGTGTGTGTGTGTGTCTATGTTTTTGTAATCTCAAATTGATTAATATATAAGCAGAGATAACGACACATTGTTTGCTTTAGGAGAGGGGAGGGGTTACAGGAATTCTGTGTCTGTGTCTCTTTAAAGATTCCACTTGATTACAAAGTGGGGATATAAATGGAGACAAGGGCGCACAGTTTCACTTTTACTTCTCTCCCCAGATTGGGTACACAGTGACGGAAAGGAAAATAGAGCTTCAGAGAGAAATTTTTATCCTACCCACTTTCACATTTCACCTGGCCAATCATTGCGTAAAGAGGGCGTGGATGGCAGAGTTGCAGAATTGGACAGTTACATATTTTATGGGATACAGGTTGATATGACCAGTGGAAAGGTTGTTTTTTTTTCGACTCTCCTACAGACATTTCGGAAGAAGCCTTCAAGGGTTTTGCACAATTTCCTTAATTATGCTGATTGGCCAAAAGGGGCACTATATGCTTGTTTAATTGTCTGTATGCCATGCAATATTTTCTACTTTATTAATGGATTTGATCAAACTAAGATCTCAAATAATTCATTTAAATTACTTTTAAGAATAAGATATTGGACAAATTGGTAATCTAGCGGGTTTATACACACTATCTGAGTAGCCATGTTGTGCAAGCACTACAGTAGTGAGTAGTAGTGCATGAGTACAGAGATTAAACAGGCCACAGTGGTGGTGTGTAATCAATCAGAGTAACATATTGGTGTGTATTCGTCATGAAAATAGGATAACAATTCATATTGAACTAGAAATGCAGCCAAGGTTTTCCTTTCAATTTCTAATCACATTCACTGACTGTGTAAACACAAACACACCATCAGGAACACGAGTCAGAAACACACTCCCGAACCCTAACACACACTATAAATATGCAAACAATCCCAAGTTCATTATCAAACATCCTCATACCTCTGATACTATGAGAGAGGATTACCCATAATCCTTTGCCTTTTCTGCCTTGCTGCTTTTTGCCCTGTGGCTGTACCCTCTGGTGGCACAAATCCTACTCCGCCCTCCAAAAAAAAAAAAAAANAAAAAAAAAAGAAAAAAAGAAAAAAAAGAAAAAAGCCCCCTCCCTTACATTTTCACCCCCAAATCACCTCCAAAAATCCAATCACCCCACCACTGCTCACTCCTTTCCCCTTGGCTATCTTTAGCTTTGCCTGCCTACAGATGTCAGGGGAGAATTTAAAGGTCTGAATGTGAAAGACAATGACGTTTCTCCTTGTTAGGAAGGATTTTTAGCACATTTGTCTTGTCAATTTGAGATGTGCAGGAAACTGTGGAATAACATCCCCAAAATATCATCCTTACCTTCTATTATCCTTAAACACATCAGCCTTTGTGTGCACCATGCACTGAGAAACGCTCATTACATATTTACAACAGCAAACAAATAAATAAAAAGACAAAATATGAAGAATTAAAAATAATGCGTGCTGGTTTTTCACCTTGTACCGCAGCCAGACGGTCTTCTATTTACAATGTGCACTGAGACAGTCGAATGAGGTTAGTTTGAACAAAATCATCAAGCAGCATTGAACACACCACTATAGCTACAAAAGGCAGAGAGGGAGGAGAGGGTTGGACTACTAGCTCAAGTACGACTAATACTAATAATTAGTACTAACGGAAGTAGTAGCAGCTAGTAGTGGTAGTAATGTTACTTCAGTGGAGAGAGCGGGAGAGAAGGGGGATATACAAGATATACATGTCATCCCTGCTCCTTAAAATGGGGTCACAGTGAGGTCTCCCTCTCTTTCTCCTCCGTTGTTGTGGTGTGGAGGCTGTGATGAGAGGAGGGACCAGGATGGGACTCATGGGGGGGAAAACAATGCTGCNTGTGGAGGCTGTGATGAGAGGAGGGACCAGGATGGGACTCATGGGGGGGAAAACAATGCTGCATCCCCCCCACCCTCAAGGATAGTCATCATCCTCCAGACTGAGTGCCACGCGCTGCAAACAGCAGATAAAAAGACTGTTACCACAGCAGCAGGTGAAAGAGGGAGAAAAGAGAAAAAAAAGATAGAGAGAACAAAAACAATGAGATCAGGAGTGTTGATGGCAAAGAAATGATAATTCCTGCTTCTCCCTTTCTCCGCCTTTCCTCGCTCCTCCTCGTCTCCTCTTACCACTCTCTCCTTTTTCTTTCCCTCCTCTGGCTCTTCCAATGTGACAAATGCAAGATACTGGCCTACGGCTGCAAATGTCTCGCCCACATTATGCCAACCTGAGTCCTGTGGCTGTCTGAGTTTACCAAGCTGCCATGGAGGAGAGGAGAGGAGAGGAGAGGAGAGGAGAGGAGAGGTTAAAACACAATGACAGAGCTTAGTATAAAAACAGTAGTTCCTCTCTCCTGTCTTCACTGAGGGTGGTTCTTACATTGACCTTGAATCTTAATATGACTCAGTCGTGCACCAGGTTGGGGTGCATGTGTGTGTGTGAGTGTGTGTGTGTGTGTGTGCGTATGTGTGTTTTGATCCTGCCATCATGCCAATGATACCAAGAATTCTTTGCCTCCTTTCTCTCTGAAGCCACACAAAGAAATGTGTGTTACCATGCCAACCAATCAAAGCACAAGACCCCCCCACCCCATTTAATCCTTTTGGCTGCCCTTCCCTGCTTGCTCTCCTGTACTAAAAACAACAAATACACAAAATAAATGTTATTAGTGTCTAAGGAAACCTCCCCCATCCAATTCTGCAATTCCACTTAAGTGCATCTGATTACAAATTGCAGCTGCTGCCATCGTCTGCTGAACCTGACAGAAAAAGCATCTACATTTGCAGCGCAAATGTAATAGATGAAATGTGGAGACGCATGGCTTCCATGACTGTGTTGATGATGGAGTTGGTGCAAAATTGTATTTCAGATTGTCCTTGGTTTTGATTTGTGCTCCCCTTTTATCTTTGAGAAACTTATTCACACTCGAACAAGAAATAAAATTCACATAAAACGTAAGGTCAGTGTCGTGATATGACTTCTAATCCTTCCAGTTCTTGAAGCTTAAGCACTTCCTGCTCCTTCTCCTTAAAGGCATATCACCATTAAAAATGTCTGCTTACTTCTTCTTACGATGCTGCAGAGCTCTCCCATCATGCATCTTTCCTTCCTTCGGTCTACGATTGTTAAATAAAATTAGAGTAGGCATACATGCCATACTAATGGCTGTAAGATCCTTTGATATGACTCAAAGCTGCAAAAACAATAAGGAAAATTCCATAAACTTCCTCTTCCGCTATAATGCAAAAAGCGTCTCTGAGTAACAAAACAAACACCAAAACTAACACAACGTACAAAATGTGATGGCTGGTTGAAAACAAAGATGTGGTATTGATAAAAATGTGTACCGCATAGTCGATGAAGGTGGAAATATGGATATGGTGCACTGGTGAAGGGCTTACATGTGTGTGTATGACTGATGTTTTCAGTGATTTCTACAAAAATGATATGTGTGTGAGTGTGTGCATGTGCAAGCCTGTCATTTCCTTCTATCAGGCTACACGTAGAACAAAAGGGGCTTTTGCACTCCCCCCCCCGGGCATCCTCCCATATCCCAAATTTTCCAATCTCCTTCCTTCCTCCTTTTCCCCCTCTTCTCTCATTTGCCACTGGAGAGCATTGGTGCCCCCGAGTACCAGTGCGAGTTGCTGTCTGTGATCCCGCCCCCGAGAGGGAGCGCTATGAATTGCTGACTTTGGCTGCCACTCACGGCTGGGTAGACGTGACCAATGGTCTCGCTGTGTCGCCCAATGTGGATTTCGTCATCGTCGTCCTCTGTGGTTTTGCGGTAAACGGGGTTGTCGAAGTTCATGCTCTTGGTGTTCTTGCGCCGCCAGTTGCGCCAAACCAGGTATCCACCGGTGCAGAGTAATCCGATGACCACTGTGGCAAGGATAGGGACTGCATGTGTTTAACACACACACAACAACACACGGCGGGAGCGTTAACACAGCCCAGGGGACACAGAGCGGCGCTTTAAGCACTCACGCACGCAACCACAACTCTAACTCCTTTTCAGTTTCACGCACACACACAATAACAAACACAAAATGATACATATGCTGCATATTCTACCACACATTCCCCCTCAGACTCGCTCTTACAAAAGAATCAAAAACATGTAGAAACATAAATACACATGCACAACAGTGAAGGCCTACATGCACACACACATTAAACACAAATATACAAATACACACATACAACTACACACAAAAACAGCCACACATGGTTTTCTCACAGTTTAGGGGGATTTTGAAACTGAATAGAGTTCTGCAAAGTAACTTAACTGCCATTCATGTTCTATATTATTGCTGTGCTAAATTTGGGCTATAAAGTGTAAATTTGCACTTGCATCGATTGAAAATAAGACAGCCCACAGACTGCCTGACAATGGCGCTCAAGGGAGTTTTGAGGAGAATGGATGAGGGAAAAAGAAGAGGAAAGGACAGACAGAGGATTTGAGATAAGCGCTGTCACCCTTTCCTCATTACCATATCAGCATGACTGCTTAGGTGCCCTGTAGGACCTGTGTGTGTGTGTGTGTGTGTGTGTGTGTGTGCGTGTGTAAATGTCTAAATGTGAGCAGAATGAAAGACGAAGAGCTAAACTGGAGAAAGAAAAGCACTTTTACGTCATATGTGTGTGCATTTAAAGAATGGGCCTAGGTGTGGGTGTGTGCATCTCATAGACTGCATTCCCAACAATAGACATTTGAGATCCCTGTATAACTAGGCTGGAAACCCTGCATCTCCCTTTGTTCCACCCTCAACGTTCACAAAACTGACCTAAAATCAGCTTTTGTCTCATTTAGAAAATTTCACTCCCAATTAGAGAGCCCCATGGCAGCCTGGCTCTGGCTAAATGCTGAAAATCATTGTTGGGTAGCTTCCCTTTGCTGAGCTTTGGGTGGGAGTGGTGCATTTGTGGATGCAAGAAGAGAACTGGGGTACATAAATCCGGCCCTTGTAGACCTCCAGCACTAATTAATTTTTCAAAGCTGCCAAATACACAGATTGGATGGATTTATTGCTGAAACGAATGGCAGAGGGACAGAATGAGGGATGGAGGGGAAAGAGTTAATTGTCTCATGGGTTATTTTAATGAGCTGATATCTCAATTGTCAAGAATGAAACGAGAAGTAAAATTGCTTCACAATGATTTAGAGCTCCCATGATTTATCAAACTTCTGAACGTTTGGGATGAAAGAGTTCTCAATTAGCCTCATGCTGCTGCTGTAAGGTCATTTATATATTCAGCAGATTTCTGTGTTGTTAGACAAAAAAGTTGAATGTCAATTGAATTAGATTGTTATTTTAATTAGAATGTATGACAGCATGTGACTGTATTTGTCAGTAACTGTGTGTATGTGCATACGTGTGATGCACGTGTGACAGTGTGTGTGTTCCTATCTGTTGTCAGAATTTGTCCATGTGTGTTCATGTACATGTGTTTGGGGTCCTCTGCATATTTATATCGTTATGTGTCTGTGCCATTTTAAATGATGATTTCTCAAAAACTATAATATATATTAAAATGATGAGCTACTATGAAAAACTTTACGGTCTTGTGAGTTGTTTAAAGGTTGGATGACATTTCTACCTGGATGTATGTAGAAGTTAAAATGGCTTAAAGAGCAGATGGTTTGAAGGATGTTTGAACATAAATCCCATACATTACATGGGACCGAAAAAGTTTCTGAAAAACACTAGCTACTGTATATCTTAGTCTCCGAATGAATCTTTATGGGCCCAAATTAATGTTTAAAAAATTAATAACTTCAAAACTAGTTCTTGCAGCAATCACAGCAATGATGAGACTTTCACTATATTGGTTATAATCTTCAATAAAAGTCAACTGAGAGGTTTTTTTGTTATGTCCATGACCAGACATTTCCACTGCTCCAAACCAAAAAAAAAAAGAAAACACACAAGTTTTTCTAATTAATCCCCCATGTTTTCTTGTGTTAAAACCTGCTTTCAGCAACTCAGTCCAGTGGGTCAGAGCACTGGATTGATTACTTTCTGACCACATGATCAGAGTGGGAATATGAATTTAATGTCTTAAAGGTTGGTCAAATGTGATGACAAAATGTCAATTGAATTTTCCATTTGCTCACACCTCAGAAATAATAACATGCTGTGTAAATTACAAAGGGCTGAAAATTGCTGACTGACAAGCTTACTGGCCCATAATGACATTTTGTAGCCTGAGGCCAAGAGGCCATTGTTGGATAATACAACAGCATTTTCTCATATTACAGAACTATGTGTTTTGTGCTCATACATCACATCACTGCTGGGAAATGACACCAGAATTGCATGCCACTATGGCTACATTTACACTACAAGGCTTGAAGCCCAATTCCAATGTTTTTTTTTTTTTTGCCTATATCTGATTTTTTTAACAGTGTGTTTACATCTTCTTTTGTGGACCATATCTGTGTTTACACAGCTTTGACCTGAAACACAAAGGATGCAGAACATTTCTGCAACAGATGTAAACAAAATGCTGCAATGGACAAAAAAGAAACATAAATATTTATACAAACTATTGCTTTCTGAAGCATCTTTATCAGTCCACAGACACATAATCATGTTTTAAGACAGAGAAGAAGAATTAGAGCTGCAGTTTGGGCACGTGCAGCAATGATCGCTGCGACTTCAGTTTACAGGGAAGTCTCGATGCAAGTGAGGACTCAAGATTACTGGGATTGCATGGTTGAAACTTTGACAGTGATCAGTGGGTTGCAGCAGAAAACATCCAATATGTTGTGTGAGCGTTTATTGCCAAGACTCTCCCATCAGGATGCATGAATGCAGCTCTGAGAATAACCAGTTTCATGTGCTTTTTTTTGTTTCTCTTTATCTGTTCATAATGCACTCACAACCCAGAAAAGACCAAAAAAAAAAAAAAATTNAAAAAAAAAAAAAAATTACAACTGAGTCACTTATACCATGCGGCGTAAATGTAGCCACACAACACACACACCAGATACACGCAGAACACATATCTGCATGCAGGACTTGCAGGATTGAAGCGACGAGCAGGGACAGACAAGCGAGAAGGGGAAAGCCAGCAGGAAAGCAAAAGACAAAGCAGCGAGACAGTTAAGAATACTCACCGATAGGAATGACGATTCCTAGAACAGCTACTGTGATGTTGTTACCTATGAGGTAGTGCTCACTCCCCGCTGAGATGAAATCAAAGAGAGGAATAAAGAGACAGACAAATAAAACTAAGCAAAAGGTTTTGTCCCATATTCACCTTCCCTAATGGTCAAGAGAAACATAACAGAAAAGAAGCATGCAGCCAAAACAGCTGAATATTTTAAGTAAAGAATTCATCTGATTTTGATTGTGGATACTTTTTGTGCCATGCGTAAATGAATTGCAACTGAAACACATCAGGATTCCATAAAAATGCAATGAGATGCATTTTAATACAAGCAGAGGAAAAAGCAATTCCGGCAAGAAAACCATCAGTCTTTGGACTAATACTCCAAAATACATTTATCTCAAGGAAACAAAACATGATTTGCTGGAGGTTTGGAGGCTTGGTGTGACCTTAAACACCAAACATGAATTTTTGTTGACTTTGATATTCTTAATGTCATTTTGCATTATGCGGTGTGTAGAAACAACACAAAATAAGACATCTAGACAAGCTCTGTAATCCCCTTTTTTTGTGAGATTTGGTCTCCCCACTCCCACTCCCCTCCAACCCTCACCCAACAGGTCAGCGTGAAGCTCGGGACATTAATCCTGCTCCCAATCCTCCTATTAGCAGCTGGCTAGCCATTAACAGAAGTGTTATCAGATGTCTGTAATGAAGTCTTGTGAGGAAGATTAACCAAACAGATCACTACTGGCTTTGAATACCGATTAGCCTGATACGAAAAAAAAAAAGCTACAGTGGGGTCCAAAAGTCTGAGATCACATTTAAAATCTGTGATGTTTTCCATGTAAATCTGGAAATAATCAGAAAGTCTGACATCACAAGAAGCTCTTTGGAACATTGTCAAATCATGCTGGGATAAGTTGGCTCATCAGTTTTGCACAAACCTGTGAAGTCCACGCCAGCTGGAGTGATGCTGTCATTAAAGCAAAAGAGGGCGTACCAAATACTAAGATATTCTGACATTCATGTACATTTTTCAAAAAATTTAACTTTTCACTCAAATTGTTAAGATGATATTATCATTTGTAATGAAAAATCTTACACTACAGGCCAGAAGTTTGAGGCCACCTCCAGATTTAGCATGAGCATATTGTGTAGCAAGTTAAATGATGTGGGAGAAGGCAGACAGCAGCCACTGAACAGTGTTAAAACACATCAGCAGGGAGTTGGAACACAAATGGCGTGTCAGTGCACTAATACAGACTGGGCATGCCTTCATTAAAAACATTTCTTAAGCTATAGTGGCTACATAATATGCTCTTGTTGAAAAATTCTTCTTGAAAACTACCTAGTTACATTTATTAATATATTTATATATTAATATTATGTCATTTCCTGTGCAACAAATTGTAAAAGAAACAGTGTATTGATGATTTTTTTTTTTTTTTTTAAATCAGGGGGTGGACTCAAACCTCTGGCCTGTAGTGTATTTTAAATTCAAAACGAATGCAAAAATGGAAGCATTTTCACAGTGGTCTCAGACTTTTGGACCCCACTGTATGTACACATATGGACAGAGATCGAGCACATAGTAAGAAAAAAAACAGATTTTCTCTCAGACAAAAACAGTTTTTCACTTATACAGAATAATTATAGACAAAACATCTTTTTGTGTACACACACACACACACACACACACACACACACACACACGGAGAGACAAAGACACAGAAAGATGCACAGCAGGTGATGTGGCTGCAGACCGAGCTGTAACAGCTGGTCTGAGTCAATAAACGTGGAGTGAATTTGATTTCTAAAAGTATGACTGACATTCAGTGGCACCTAAGACTGAAAAAGGAAGATTACTAAAATCTTATTATAAAGAAAATCAGAGAAAGGAAGTTTTTTTTTTTTTTTTTTTANTTTTTTTTTTTTTTTTTTAAATAAAGTAGTTAAACTGAAAGAAGTCTGAAAAAGTCTCCACTTCATTTAGGTTGTTACTGCTGGAGAGATTTTAGTTCAAAAAGCACTGCTGTTGTCTGAATCTCTGAACATATTTATTTTTATTCTTTAGAGGCAGAAAACACACTAAATAATGTTACTCCAAGAGAGTTTCTAACTTTTAAATTTTCCTAATTAAAGTAATTTCAAGCAGTCACTTTAATGCTGTGTCTCATTAGTCTGACAAATTAACAAATGGAGTCATCAATTTGAAAATCAATCTGAAAACAGTTTTTCTGCAGTTTTGCTGGCCATCTTTCATGTCTAGTGTACTGTTGCTGAATATTTTTTGAGGGGCAGGTGGAAGATTATCCTAGCATGTAAAGTTTGTCTTCCAGTTGTTGTTGCCTTCATCTTTTTTTCCCTGAAGCTCCTCACCGTGCCGCAGCACACGTGTAACAGCTGATGCGGGCAAACCTGACAGCACGCAGCAAGTTAAAAATTATAACACGTGGCTTAAGGCACTGAGAGACACATCTTATTCACGGCCCATTTTCTCATCCGTGTCAGGAGCGCTGTGGTGTGGCGGGGAGGCTGACAAGTTCTCAGACTAGAGGAAACACGTTCTTTCTTCTTAAACTGAGGCCCCAAAGTGATAAAACCAGCAGAGCAGACTTTCTCTTTAATTCCCAGACAATCATTTCCTTTTCTTTCTCTGCTTCCTTTCCATTCCTTATCCGTGTGTGGCTGAAACTCATCATCTGTGTTCAGATGCCACAGTGTCATGTTGTTTATTCTTTTCTTCTACAGCTTGAAATTCTCTCTCTTCCTTTTCTTCCTCATGTCTCCAGTTGTACATATCCCTCTGTTTCTGACACACCCCCAGCTTTAGATTTCATTCCCTCACCTCGCTGCTTTCCATCTATATTGCTTTTTAGCCTCAGCCCTGACTTTTCTCCTTTCTCACTATAAAAAGACTAATCTCTGATATAAATGCAATATTGCAGAATCTTAGCTCTTAGCCCCCAGTGTAGCTCATATTCGATCTAATTCACCGGCCACAGTTTTACTTTCCTCTTACATCTCTTTGCAGAACATCCATACAGCCTTCAGCGTGTTTTGTTTTGAAGAGGCCGCAATATTATTTGAGTTTGAAGAACACGCCAAAATAACTGCAGATATTAATTTTAGTACTTTTTTGGCATGACCAACATTAAAGGACCATACTGGCCATTTTGCATGTTTGAGCCTAATATATTCAATTTTCATACACGTAACGTTACTGACAACCATTTCACAAAGGATAAAACTGTATTTATATAATATAAAACCGTATTTCAGCTTTCCTGATATTTTGCAAAATCTCTTAATCTTTCAAAATCAAATATTCAAGCGATACACCCACCCTAAAAATCCATGTTTTGCCCGCTAATAGTTATGCAGCCTAATGAAGTCATGGTCGTTTAAATTTTTCGATGAATGCAGGTCTTCGTTTGGGGCTATATTCCCCGGTGGTGATATACATTCACTCCGCACTTTTTATTGCATTTAAATGCTAAAATTACATAACTTTGAAAAAAAAAAAACCCTGAATACACATCTTGTTCGTGATGATGGATTACCTAGGCCAAAAATGTTTCAAGTATCAGCAAGTTGGTTTTAATAGTATACCAGAATGAAATGAAACCAATGCGGTCTGGAAGGCAGGAAATTTTTTTTTAAACTCACCGTTCCAGTAGTATGCTTTGGGAAATTATTGTCAGTAACCTTATGTGTATGAAAATTGAATATNTTCCAGTAGTATGCTTTGGGAAATTATTGTCAGTAACCTTATGTGTATGAAAATTGAATATATTAGACTTAAACATGCAAAAAGGCCGATATGATCCTTTAATTTGACAGTTTGGAGGATTCTGTTGTTATTTGTCACTCAAATAACATGAGTACAAATAGCAGCCAAGGTAGATAGTTCCCACAACCTCCTGGTAATGTCATTATTTAGCAAACACCAGAAAAATCCAGAGTAAATGCCACTTATTTCTCCAAAATCACACCATAATGTGTGGTGTAGCGCAATAGATTGTCAAAGTTTGCTTTGTTGCACTCTGCAGGATGTTTTCTTTTAGCCTAATCAAGGCTTTGTAAACCATTGTTAGTGCCTTTATACACTGTTCTCACTGTTTGCATGGGCAACAAACCATAGAGTGATATTTTTCGGGCGTGGCGGTAAAGCTTGATTGGTGCGAGGGAACAAAGAATGCTGGCAAGCATGAGAGAGAGAGAAAGTGAGAGACAGAGAGAGAGAGAATGCTGTCACAAATGTGAGTGAGTGATGAGAGGTGGAAGATAAAGAATAAAGGAGACTGTCGTTCGTTAGTTTTGACAGCTGTTACTCATGAGAGACTGACAGAGAGCAGACAGAGACGCAACAGTGAGTGGGAGTGTGTGTGTGTGTGTGTGTGTGTGTTCAAGACAGAAAGGCAGGACAAGAGAGCGAGAGAGACAGAGAAGACATACAGTAGATAGGTGATGGTCAGACAGAGAGAAGGGGGGAGGAGAAGACAGAACGAAGAGAGAGACGAAGAATCGGGAGACTGAATTAAAGGACCATACCATCCATTTTGCATGTTTGAGCCTAATATATTCAATTTTCATACATGTAAGGTTACTGACAATCATTTCCCAAAGCATACTACCGGAACAGTGAATTAAAAATGTTTTTCCTACCTTCCAGACCTCCATTGGTTTCAGTTCATTCTGATACGCTATTAAAATCAAGTTGTTGATGCTTGAAATGTTTTGGGACAGGGAATCCATCATCACGAGCAAGATGTATATTCATATTACTCTTTTTAGAAGTTTTGTAATTTTAAGGTTTAAGAGCAATAAAAAATGCATGTGAATGTATGTCTCCACCGGGGAATATAGTCCCAAAAGAAGATCTGCGTTTATCGAAAAATAATGACTTCATCAGGCTGCGTAACTATTAGCAGGCAGAACATGGATTTTTAAGGTGGGTGTATCGCTTGAATATTTGATTTTGAAAGATTAAGAGGTTTTGCAAAATATCAGGAAAGCTGAAATATGGTTTTATCCTTTGGAAAATGATTGTCAGTAACGTAACATCACAGGTATGAAAATTGAATATATTAGGCTCAAACATGCAAAATGGATGGCATGGTCCTTTAAGTAGTGTGTGTTTTTTTTTTTTTTTTTTTTTTTTTAGCTCTCTGCTGCTTTATTGGCAGGTGGTTGCGACAGTAATGGCAGCGGAGCTTGACACACACATAACCACACACCCACACACACAGATGCACAGACAGACAGACACACACACACATTCAGCTAAACAGGACACACTCGCTTCATGTAACACACCTACCCTGCCCCCCTGACTCCTTACCTCTATGGGACAGGTTGGCGTTGCTCTCTCTTTGAATGCTGTTGGGAACCAGCGGGCCCAGCAGCGGCGTGTGCGTGGAAGTCGCTCGAGTGCTGCTGGACCTGCTCGTCTCGGTGCTGGTGGCAGCAGGAGTCCACTGTGTGGTGGATGTGGAGCTGCTCCTGGTCGTCTGAGGAGGAAGTGATGTCGTCTGGCGCCTGGTTGTGAGCTTGTGCGTGGTGGAAGCGGTAGTCGTGGTCGTGGGGCTTGTGGTGGTAGTAGATGTTGTAGTAGTTGTAGGACTTGTGGTGGTGGTCGGGGTGGGAGTGGGAGTTGTGGTGGTGGTGGGAGCAGACGTTGTGGTTGTTCTGGGTCGAACTGCTCAGGAGACAGAAGGAAACTGATCAGTAACACTTTGAGTTTGTGCTTCAATATTTGTTTGTTTTGACAACTAAATGACTATAAAAAACAAATGAGGATTAAAGAAATATCCTTATTTAAGCTTTTTCTTCAGTACAGGCAGTCCCCGACTTATGAATATCCAACTTACAAACAACCTGTATTTACGAACTGGCCGCCGCCATAAAGCCTATTAAATTAAAAATTCAGTATGATTCGTAATAATGAACGGCGCACTACTTTACAATGCCTCTTCTGACATGCAAGACATCAATAGGAGCGAGAGTAAGTGTTAACCTACGTGTTTTTTTTTAATACACCCTCCCCTCCCCCCCCCCCCC